>JAVKLA010000177.1:0-16050 GCA_034782735.1 Sagittarius serpentarius
TAGTGTCATTGTTAGTTTCTTCCTTTCCGTTCTATTAAACTGTTCTTATCTCAACCCACGAGCTTCATTTTTTTTTTTTCCTGATTCTCTCCCCCATCCCACTGGGTGGGGGGGGAGCAAGTGAGCGGCTGCGTGGTGCTGTGTTGCTCGCTGGGGTTAAACCACGACGGGGACTTACAAGAAAAATGGGGACAGACATTTCAGTACGGCCTGTAGCGACAGGACAAGGGTTAATGGCTTTAAACTGAAAAAGCACAGATTCAGACTATAAGGAAGAAATTTTTCACAATGAGGGTAGTGAAATACTGGAACAGATTGGCCAGAGAGGTGGTAGATGCCCCATTCCTGGCAACATTCCCAGTCAGGCTTGATGGGGCTTTGAGCAACCTGATCTAGTTGAAGATGTCCCTGCTCATTGCAGGGGGAGGGTTGGACCAGATGCCATCTAAAGGTCCCTTGCAACCCAAGCCATTCTATGATTCTATGACACTGTGCCTAGAAAGTGAGTGGCAACCTTTAGTCCAGTCCAAGAAACTGTTCCTAATAGTATTCCTATTACTGGTTTTATAGTCATGGGAATAACAATTTTAACAACAAAAATCCTCATATTATTAATTTTCTATTGACTACACTATGTCTAGCATGCTTTTTTGTGGATAATGTTGCAAGCTTCTTTATTTTGGTGGGGTTTTTTTTCTTTGTCCTTTTTACTTAAGTAATTTTCTTTTCTGTCTTGCGCTTCCAAGGACGGCGGTAGTCTGATTATATCTAAATGGTAACTGTAGCTAATATTTGTATGTTTAAACTGAAACTTGGATTAAGTGGGTATCTCCACAATGGAGTTTGAAAATTAAAAAGTTTGATTTTTCTACAGCTCTGGACAGTCATGTAATTAATTTGACACTTCTGGAGACTTTTGAAGACCTTCACCTGCCTGTCTTATTGTCATCATGTCAAAGCAAATGTTGCATAGAAAACTTTCCGGGGTACAAGTCAATAGATGTAGAGGATATTTTTTCTGTACCTTTCCCAGGTGTCAATGTATATCTATAAATAATGACAAAACCTCCTTCCATGTCCTTTGCCTCTTCCCATACCAATATTTTATTTTATGTAATCAACTATATGCTTCATTTTAGCACAGTAATAAGACTCTTTAGCCGGTTATCAACAGCTTCAGTTTCATGACCCTTTCATTATTAATACTTAAATGATATCAGTGATACTTCATTTACCGTTTCTCCTTTACTGTACATTGAATTAAATTTCTTTTTCTACCTGTAATTTTCATCTGTCTTACATATGCACACACTGGTTTTGAAGCAAAACTAGCTAGTCTATTTAATTTATTGATTCACACTAATGCAACATCAATGTAAATTCCACCATCATAGATCCTGGCAGGTAGGAATAAATTAATCTCCTTGACAGTCATGACCTGCTATTATAGTTACTGACAGTGTTAAGAATGCCTGATACAGTCACAAAATTCTGATTTTTACATGAGATCCTCTTTCATAATAACAAAAAAGAGAGGGGTTTTTTTGATGATTACGGGTAATTCTGAGAAGCAAGTGCGGTTTAGTATCTAACAATTATTTATTCCTGGTAAACAATAATGTACTTTTATTTAACTATGTTTTTTATTCTGTGGGTAAGCTTTGTCTAATTTTAAAGGTATTTGTGTGTTTTGTGATCTGCCATATACAAATTTACAGGTGAAAAAAATAATGTGACAGACTGGACCATCTAAGGTTTTCATGCAAGAACATCACTGTCTCACATAACATTTTATTTGTAAATGAAAGTGCTTTTACCCAATGATTACTCTTTGTGAATGATTTCAGCAGAAGAACAACAGGTATTATGTTGATACAACTTCACTGAAGTGTGTGATAATTTGAAACATTTGAAGATGCTACTGAGAGACTGCATTTAAATTCACTTGAAGTACAGTTCAATATAGCCTTCAGGCTGAAGAATATCAGTAGTAGTATATATAGCCCACAGGACACAGCAAATTTGCATCATTTAACTGCCTACTGAATCCTGACCATATACATTTCATTTATTACTGAGTTGCAAAAAGACCTGTTTATATACAATATTAAGAGCAATTATACAAAAGCATGACAACTGAGAGATAATGTTGATATCCACTTAATTATGTCATTGCTTTAACACTGCTTTAAATACAGTCTAATTCAGCTTTTATTTACACTACCTCTTTCATTCCAGCATGACTTTGTATTGCTGATACATTTTCATATTGTTTCAAAATTACCTTTTCAGAAGCTGAATAGATGTAACCACCTCCACTAGACTGAAGGGGAAAAGATTGCGAGTAGCTCCACATTCCCACTACTCCAAAAACTGTGCCTTCCTAAAATTCATGGGGGGCTATATTTGAGAGGAAGATTGAAGTTAGTTAGGTATTGCAGTGACTGCTGGTAGGTGTTCTACTACGTAATTTAAGTTCTCAATAGCAAAGAATACATTTGGGCTTTTAGGAAACAAGAAGCAGCCAAGAATATATGGACAGGGATATGTAAGAAGAGCCTTCCTCCTGCACCTCCCCTGCCCCACCAGCAGCTGGCTAGACCAGTCCAGTTATAGTGTCAAGTAATTCAGCATAGCTCAGGTCTATGTTAATACTCGACCAAACAGCCTAACCATAGTGCTGAGCTGTATTCCAGGGTAAATTTCTCTCCTGTGGAAAATGCTGCCTTGAAAGGCTTCAGTGTTCATTGGAGCAAGGACTAGAGCCTGCACATGCATCAACCTTTTGTTTCGTCCCTCTCCTTTCTCTTTGTTCCAGTGACTTATTTCATTGCTTTCTGGTAAGGAAATTAATTAAATACCTTCAGCTGAAGAAATTCAGAGCAAGAGAGATATGTCCCTGACTATCTGGTAACATTGCAATTAGGGCACTCTACTGAGATGTAAAATACTCTCATCCAAATGCAATCAGACACAGAAGAGACACTAACTGAGTCCCAGCTGAGCACCCTGTCAGCTCTGGAGCTGTACTCTATGGCAGGAGTGGACACTTCTCCATGGTTTTATTTGCAAGGTATTCATATTACTCTGAGCACGCCTGCAAGATCCTACCCTGGAGGTCTAATCTGAGATGCAGCATAGACAAAGAGCAGCTTTACTGTAGGCATTGCTGTTCATCCAGAGCAGCAGAAACATAGGCATTTCAGAGCTCTGCTGGGTGTTTTGATGCTATAAGTTCCGGTGACTTCATCCGGTGCGTGCCAGCGCATCTTCCTGAGCTAGAGGAGGAGCTGCAGTAATGTCCTCTCTCACAGTACTTTGCAATGTGCTGGGCGTCATCCTCCTCCCTGTACAGAAGAGTGACTCAACGCACTCTTTGTGATTCAAAGACTCACCACAGAACATATCACTGTAGCCTGCTATTTCATTTGACATGTTACGTGACTGAAAGTCAAGACAATGCAGCCAAGTTCAATGGGTAATCTAACGCTTTGCATTGCCATTAGATTTGACATTATGTATCTATTTTTGGGGAAAATGAATCATTCTGTGTCTCAATAGGACATCAAGCAGGAATGTATATGTGAGATCTGTGAATCAGATAAAACTCTTCTGCCAGAAAATTCAAAACAGCTTCGGTTCTATCTGCATCAAACAGATTTATCAAGTCTCTTATTATTTTTTTAAAAGGGAAAGAAAGAAAAATTAGGTCAGAAACTATGACACCTCGTCAGAACAATCAGCAGATTCACTGTAAAACGCATCTGTGAAAGGCATAAGCAAATCATAGCCTGCGGAGGAGAAATAAGATATTCTACACTAATTAAATCTGTATAAGTCTGTTTAATGCACTGGTGCCCTGACAGTTTGCAGATCCTCCATTTTCCTTGATGTTTAACAGCTTTATATTTTAAAAATCTGAATAAAATACATTAAACTTTCCCAGAAAGGACTAACTCATAGGATTGCTTTTTCAGTTTCTCTCTTAAGAACTCTTTTCACGTCAGTGTGCTTTCATGCTTGTCAGTACATGACGATCTGAAGGGCTCCTGCAATGCTGAAAGTGGCAAACATAACATCTCCATAACTAAACCTCACTGCTGGTCAGAATCTATCATTCCTTTTCCCGTCTGTCATCTTTGTGGTCTGTGCCTTAGCAAGACTTTGAAAACCACACCTCTGCTCTCTGCACCAGGGGACTTGCAAGAAGTTTCTCCTGAACTTACATCATTCAAATGAAATGGGAGTGAGCCAATAGTTAACCATTTAGATTATGACAAATACATTATGATGCTTTATAGATATTGTTCCAGATATTGTTCTATGGATATCGTCAACCAGAGTTTGACAGCATCTGGCCACATGATGGACAACTGTATCAACATAAGAAGTAAATAAGAAGCAGGTTGATCAGCTGTGAGGCTTTTGTATCTTACCACTAATCCTTTACTCTTGACAAGCATGTATCTTTCTTGGAGGCTATAATAAACACTGCCAAAAGGAAATCTGCTCATTGTTATCAGGAACCTATGATGTTCTGCTGCAAGTTTTTGTTTCTCTACTTTAGTCCTCTTTTCTTTAACTACTTTTGCTTTTCATGTTTTGGTTTGTTATTCTTTTCTGTAGTTTTCCCTTTTTTTTTCCCTTACAGGAATTTTTACAAACTATCTTTCACATAGACTTACAGAAAGGGTGAGAACAGAACCTTTCATAAGAGACCTGTTTGTACTGCTTTGTTTAATTTAATCTAATCTTACTGGTTTACCGATTATACTTTTTTTTTTTACTCTGGGGAGAAACAACAGCTCCCACTGAATCCAGTCCAGGATAGGTGAGTAATTGCACCAACCTGTGTTTCACAAAATGTCCAATTTTAGGCCGTGATGAAGAACACTAAATACTACTTGAAAATCGAGAAAAGCAAGGTAAAGTCAAAGGCAAAAACATTATTTCAAATGCTAGGTATGTCCCAAAAAAGATCACAATGAAAAGCCCTAAATGTCCTTATATAGGTGTTACACATTTACATTTGGACTGCATTAAATATCTAGAAATGCCTGCAGTCACCATCACCTTATAGGTTTAAAGGTCCAATACACAAGAATTCTTTGAAAGACGTAAACCCCAAGCTTTGTTAATGGGCTAAACAACACATGTGCAGGCTCATGCCTCTGTATAAAATATTGAGCATTTTGATATGGCAATATTTAAAATAAAAATAACTAACAATAAAAACAACAACAACAACAACAACAACAACAATAATAATAATAATTGGTTTGCCTCTATAAGCCTCTAATACTCATAGTCCCTTTATAAGTAAGGACTTCATAAGGACTGTATCTCTAGACATCAACATGTCTAGAACTACCGCATACTAGGATTGACGGTTTGACTAGTTAATATTAGTGCAGTGGAAAGAGCATTAATATAGTAGTTAATAGTCTTTAAGGAAAAGTACTGGACTATTAATCTCTTGAATAATTCCTTCTAATCTACGCTTATGAGTAGCGAGGACTAATTGTCCCATGTTAACAGGTCTTACTGAAAGCCATGTCTTTGATTGAGTGAGGAAAGCTTTCCTAACAGTCCAATTCTTATTTATTTATTTTCAAGCATTTCATTAATATTTTAATTTCCTATGTTTCAGAAGTGTTTCAAAATTATCATGCACACATTTAAATACAAAGTACTCAGAAGACATTGTTTCACAGAACTGAGCCACACTTAATGCATGAGGTGTCATTTTGAAATGTTACACTAGCAAGTTATATTTTAATGAGGCTTAAGGCCAAATTTATCAAGAACTTGAAGTGAAAGTTTCAGTACTTTTTTGAATCACTGTCTCAATGTTTTGTCAGACCAATGTTATACGTATTATATTATTCCAGTGAATCTTCTGAGAGTCTTCTATAATATATGTCTCTTTCAGAGAGTAAGTGTTGTTTTCTATGATTTTCATTTTTCTGGAATAACAAGGAATGCTTAAGACAACTTAGGATTAAGAAGATGCAAGTTAAAAAAGGGAAAAATACTTCTGTGAAAGTTGAATTCCAATACTGTTTTTGAAGCTTTTTGAGACTAGAGAAGTTAAACAGGGCTGGCAATCAGAGCCTGCCTTGAAAGTGACCACATGAAAACTACGAATAAAGCAGAGTGCTAAAGAAGACGGGGTAGAAGCAGCTGCAGGCCCTAAAGAAAGATTTAATGGAACTTTCCACTATGTTGCACTTGTATAACTGAACCACAGACCTGATTTATATTTCTAGATAGAGGTAAAAAGTTGTATAGACTTATTATAAAAGAACAATGGTTCTAGCATAGTGTTACAACTGGATGTGCCTCTTGTGAGAGGGAACTTGTGACAACACTAGGAACTGGTTTATGATTCCCTTCCTTTAGGTTGCCTGCTTAAAGCTGATCATTACTTTTGAGAATCTTGTCAAGAAGCACCAAGCACAATTCTACAACACAAATTGGACATTAATAGCAGAATCCCTTTTAATACTGCTTCATACTGGGAAAAAAAAAACAAACCAACATGCGTGCTTTCAGTCAGAAAAAATGTTTCTTGACCATGGCTCTGAAGTACTTTATCAGACAGTCCCTCTGACATATGACATAGAGGACAAGAAGCAACCCTATTCCATAACCCAGTCTAGCTTGAAAAAGATGATTGTCTGGGCAAGGAAATGCATAGCTATGCCTAAGACACAGCCATGTATAAGCTTCCTGCCCAGAACTATACAAAGGGGCTGCAGCTGGCTCCTGCCATCATGCCACCCAGTGCCCTTTCGTTATCTTGCATCCCTTAACAGAGTTCTTATGAACGACTGGGGACGTCCTTCCTAGCTATTCAAAGGTGTCCTGGTTTTGGCTGGGATAGAGTCAATTCTCTGTTTAGTAGCTGATACAGTGTTATGGTTTGGGTTTAGTATGAGAAGAATGTTGACAACACCGTGATGGTTTCAGTTGTTGCTCAGTCATGTTTAGATTCAGTCAAGGACTTTTCAGCTTCTCCTGCCCAGCCAGCAAGAAGACTGGAGGGGCACAGGGAAGTTGGGAAGGGACACAGCCAGGACAGCTGACCCCAACCGGCCAAAGGGGTATTCCATACCATGGGATGTCATGCCCAGTATATAAACTGGGGTAAGTTGGCCTGGGAGGAGCGCTGCTCGGGCATCAGTTGGCAAGTGGTGAGCAATTGCATTGTGCATCCCTTGTCTTGTGTATTCCAATCCTTTTATTATTATTGTCATTTTATTGTTGTTATTAGCATCATCGTTAGTTTCTTCCTTTCTGTTCCATTAAACTGCTCTTATCTTAGCCCACGAGCTTTACTTTCTTTTTTCCAATTCTCTCCCCCCCCACTGGGTGGGGAAGAAGTGAGTGAGTGGCTGCATGGTGCTGAGTTGCTGGCTGGGGTTAAACCACAACAAAAGGGAAGCAAGTTCCTTTATATTTAAGTCCTAAGTGTGAGGCTCGGAACTAATCTACATTAGTATATAAAATCCTACGTGTTAATTATAAATCACATGCAATTAAAAAGAGTTGGTGGTGAGACTTAAGTTATTCAGATCCCTGTGCTGGGCTATTAAATTGTCTGGAATTGTAATGTGCTAGTACAGGACATTTGTGATTTCTTTGCCGCAGTGGTTTTTTTTCCTCTGTCATTGAACAATAACATTTGAAAAAAATTCTTTTTGTATCTGACAAGTATCCCATTTTATGATTTCTCTTACTATTTCTGCACACACAAACCTGAACTCCCAGGGAACTCCATGAAAGTTATTTCCATTAACTTAGACACAGTGGCAAAATATAATTTTTTAATGTTGAATTTGAAATGATACTGATATACTGAAAAAACCTGACAAGACAATTACTGTGTGGGAGACAGCCTTCTGTAGCTATGGGTTTTTTTTCAGTACTTCAATGTCAATGATTGTGTGCCATTGCTAGAGCTACTGATATGCATTTGAATACTTCAGGAGGAACACTGTATCTTAGCTCAGTTTCAAAGGCATTGCTGAATAGATGCTTTTTTACTCTCCAGAGATTACTGGAAACAGTATTAAATTGTCCTATACATATTTGTGTAAAATATAGATGATCTTGTGTTTTATTTATAGAAGTGTCATCCTCATCCACCTAAAGATAAAAGAGAAACAACCACTCCCATTATTGCAGATGAAAACTATGTGTAGAATACCAGAAAATAAATAAAATACAGTGCACTTCAAAGAGAACAGAAGGGAAATACAAAAATGAAGCACAATAAAGTAGTGAAATACTGAGTAGGGCATGTAGGACACAAATAGAGATGAAACTGGTTTGGTTTATTCCTAATGTGGTATCCTGAAAACTGAAAAAAAAGGATAATTAAGAGAGACCTTCAGAGAGAATTTCTTGAAAAGAAGCAAATATCTGAAAGAAAAAGCAATCGCTTACAAATGTAGCATGAACCACTTAATAGCTTAAAAAAGATGTGTCAGTCACTGACTGTCAGAAGAGAACAAGTTGTAAGAATACAGTTCCTTAACAAACAAAACCAAAAGAAAACAGAGTACACAAAAGAGAAGCTACTTCCAAATTAGAGTATCTGTTTGGGAGATCACAGAATTAAAGAATAGAAATGGAAGGGACCTCAAGATGCTGTCTAAGCCATTTCTCCATCAAAAGATATGAGCCACTAAATCAAAACTGTTCCTGAGATAACAGATTTTTAATCTCCTCTTAAAAGTGTCTGAGAGTCCTGAGGTCTGAGAAAAGCTGTCATGGAAAATAAACAGACAAGAATTCTATGCCACTTACAACACAGTCTGCTTAATAACATCCCAACCAATTACAAAAGCTGTTACCAGAGGTGTTACAAATCTGTAAGAGAAAAGAAACTCATCTACACAGCGTAGGTGAGCAGACACTTCTTTATTTCAGCGCTGGGGACACAGGGGATAGCTCTACCAAAGACATGTCCACCTTTGTATTAAAATTCACCCGTTTTTATACACTTAACTAATACATATTCATTGTTTTTCCTTAATGATTGGTTCTTTATTCTTTGCCTCCCATGTAAATTAGTGCGCAGACTCTGTCTGCATCCCTCATTGTCTTCTTTTGAGTAGGTGGTATAATTTGGGTAGGTGGTCAATGAGTCAGTGGTCACAATCTCCCCCTGTAGGAATTACTTTTTACCTACTGCTTCCCTAAGCTTGGCAGTTTCAAGCAGTTCTTTAAGGTCTATTGACCAGAACACAATCTATTACCGTTTTCTGACATAAATATAAAGCCTCATTGTCCATTGTCTAGTAGTTTTAGTCCTTAAATCATGTCTAGTTATTATTTCCCTATTTTAAACATTATATCATGACCATTATTTGAAGCTTATATTTCTTCATGCTTATTTACAGGCTGTCAAGGTATTTTCTGATACCAAGGCCTTATTTTGATGTAAAAATGGCAATTTCAAATAATAGGCACACTAGATGATTACTTGAGGTTATAACATATCGCTTGAATTATTTAAGTAAGTTGTGGGTTCAGCTTGCAGGCATCCTTCTTTGGGTTTTGTGTTGTCAGATTCACCATCTCACTTTCTACCACATCAATATTATTGTATACAAACCTACACATTTGAAGATATCACGGTTTGAGTATTATCAGATTGAAGCAGAAGGAAAAAAGGAGAGTTACTATTTTTTTTCAGTGGAAACTAAGCATTTTCCACAATTAACTGAAAATTCAACACATTCCCTCTAGAAATTCGTTCTACATCTCAAACAAAACTAACCCAAAGATAAATTTTTCAAATCAAAATCTCTCAGGAATCTGGCTCAAACACTGAGCTTAAGTTCTGTTGTTTATTGCCAATGTCAATGTTACACCTCAATGTTCTAACAAAACAAAGGACAAAACACCTATGGATTACTAGTAGGAAGGTGTCTTGGAGATGCACTTGTTTGTAATTGAGTTAAGTTTACAGTAATTGCTGCTTATTGATTATTGGCTGGAACTGATGTCATCCTCTTTTATCACTACAGGAACTTAATAATTGAACATGCTCTTGTTAAACTAATACTGGGGTATTTGGTTGCCTGCCTTTAAAAAAGTAGGCGTTGAGCTGCCATCCACCACCCCACCCCACCACCCCCATCTTTTAATCATGAATTTGAGGAAAAATTTAGAACTTTCTTGAATTCAACTGAAGGCAGTTTAAGAATGAATGTTTTGAGTTTTATACGAGTAAATAATTTCACAGAATGGAAAAACTATATTATAGTTTTTGCAAATGAAATATCAAATAATAAAATAATGGAGTCTGGATTAAAGCGAAAGAGAAAGCAATTTATGAGAAAAGGAAAGTGATATAATAAATAATAGCAGTTGGGTGAGAAACTAGAAGATTGATGAAAAAAACATGCTGGAGGAGGGTGTCCTGTTAATTATAAGATCTGTATTTATTAAGATAGCTGAAATAATGAAACCTGAAGAAAGAACTGTCCGGCTGATGTGTAGGTTGCTCGTTGATACCCTGCAGTTGCTCCTCCGAACTGGGGGAACAGGCCCTGCAGAGTGTTCCTAACATGTGAGTCCAGCAGAAAACCCTGTACTTGAGGTTTTTTCAATCTGCAGATATTGTTACAGAATGCCCCCTTCATCATTTCACTACTGAGCTGAGTAATAAAGTTCCACCTTCCTACTGACAGGACCAATGCTACAGAAGAGCTGTTGAGGGAAAAGGCTGCATGGAGAGAAAAGGAATCATTCCCTGTGTCATCTGAAGATTTTTTCCTTGTTCTCCAGTGCAATAATAGTGTTAGAGTGAGAACACTGAAGTCCCTAAGGACAGCGTGGGGATGACGGGAAGGAACTCGTAGATCCTCTTCCCAGGACACAAAGCAGCCATCTGGACAGTAGCTGTACTAGTCTTTTTTTCAGGGAGGCTATATGCACCTCAGGCTCTGAGAAACCATGAGGGTTGACTGATTACAGAACATTTTCTGAAACGAAATACTGTACTTAAAGTGCCATGACAATTAACACAAACACAACCAAGCATATGGACTTCTTTGGGCATGGGAAGCCACGATTTTCAAAGCACTTGCTAATTTTGTAATAGCTGACTTGAAAGTCCAGCTGAAATATGAAACTATTACTCATTATAGTTATTTGAAAGTTACTTGAATACACTACAAATGAAAACGCTAATGAGCTGTTTTGCTCATCGTCACCTTTTGTAGTACCATATACTGGCAGCCTTCTCAAGGATTATGGTGGTATGTCTTTCAGAATAGTAAATACTGTTTTATTTGCTATGTGGGTCAGAGAGGAAGCCCCCATGAATATAAAGGTTGTGCTTGATACAGAAGGGTGGGTAAGCATTATTGTAGCTCCTTTGTATCATGAAAGACAAAAAGATACAATTTTATTGGGGAAATAATTGAGTTTGGTAGAAAGTAAAGTAATTATCTCCAGTTTTAAAACTATTTACTCACAACTTTCTTAAACACTACATTACTGTAGGAATCAGAGAAGAAACTTGACCAATTTTCCTTACCTCTTAGATAACCATAGGAAGAAAAAGCTAATGATGGCTGGAATGATCAAGTATAACTACATACACACAGAAAAAAAAAGAATGTTTTGAGTGGCTTTTTAAAGTAGCTGTGGGTTGATTGGTTTGATTTGAGATGATAACTTGAACAACCTTAGACAGTTCTCTGAACATACTAGTATAGTTACTGACTCCTGGAAATCTGGCAGTTGAGTCAGGAAGAGAACAGTCACCTGTGATGAGGTTGTACTAACAAAGAAAAACTTTAAAATCTTCTTTCCCCACCCTTCTTTCCTCACTTATCTTTCCACTCTTCTAAGTCTGGTTTCAGTGAATTATCTCTGTTCACACCACCGCAGTGAGGGGTGAAGCCAGTCTGCACTCTGAATAAGAGAAGATGTTGCATGCTCCTTAGCAAAGTGCTGCCTTTACTTTTTAAGTTCTGTTTTCCTTAATGGAGAATGATCAGTGCTGAGAATTGAGAACAACTTCATAGCATTAGCTAAAGTGGTGAAAAAATTGCCATTCTTTACTCAATGGCATGATATTCCTGTAAATTTCAAAGGAAATTAGAATGAAAGCATAAGTAAGTAATCATTGAGTTTATGACTGCTTTTGAAATACCAGTGACAAGTATTTTATTTCCCAAACAGGTGTTAAAATGTTACTGTAATATATTTTTGAATATTTGAAAAGACAGGAGTAGTTATTATTTGTCATTATTTCAAATGTATTGCTCAGTACATACAATTTTCATGTTATATCTATGGAAATAGAGTGGAATCCTATATAAACTGACTTCCACCATATTTTTTTGTTGACAGAGTAATGCTGTCAGTTTTTGAAGCTCAACTGGGAATTCAAACCAGCAGTTTCTTTCATATATTAGCCTTATATTTATTTACACTATTAATAATGTGCTTTTCTTACATGTATACTATTTTCTTTCGGAATTATACCTTAAAATTGAGATACTATCATTTAGAAGAATATAGAAAAGAAAATGGCAAGAGTTTGATTGAAGCGGATAAAGTTGGAAATAACAATCAGATTTTTTGTAAGGCATTGGTAATGCAGATATATCAGTTCTCTTAATAGAATCCTAAGTTTTCCACAGCTTTTTTTTGAACTGTTGTGAACTTTCACTCTGATCTTTCAAACTTCAAGTCAGACCTCACTCCACACTTCCTAGCAACATGCATAACGTTGAATTTTGCCATGTACCAGGTTTATCTGGAGTTAATTTTCTTCATGGCAGCCTGTATGGTGCTGTGTTTTGAATTTGTGACTAAAGCAGTGTAGATAACACACCAATGTTTTAGCTATTGCTGAGCAGTACTTGCGCAGCATCAAGGCCTTTTCTTTTTCCCATTCAAAAGGAGGAGGCTGGGGGTGGAAGAGAAGCTGGGAGTGGACATGGCCAGGAGAGCTGACCCAAGCTGACCAAAGGGATGTGCCATACCATATGACATTGTGCTCAGTCATAAAAGCTCAAGAAAAGGAGGAAAGACCAACTTTTTTGGTTATTGCTTTCATCTTCCCAAGTAACCATTACACTGCCTGCCAAAGGCAAATAGTGAATAAATTCCTTAATTTGCTTTGTTTGTGCACACAGCTTTGCTTCACTTATTAAACTGTCTTTATCTCGACCCATGAGTTTTTCTCACTTTTGCACTTCCAGTTCTCTCCCCTGTTCAGCTGTGGAGGGAGTGAGCGAGGAGGTGGGTGGGGGCTTTTCTGCTGAGCGGGGTCAATGCCACATATGCCATTAGTATGATTACAATGGGGGGAAGTAGAAAAGCAAGGCTGCCTATTTGGTCAGCAAGGATTTCAGAGAAGTTTTTGTGAGACCAGTTGTGGGGCTCCGCAAGAAATTAGTAAGGCTTTATTTGGGCTGCAGGTAGGAAAAGGGGAGTGTAAAGGGTTATTTCTGTGGGTTTCTGATGTTAGTGATGGGTTTTAGGTAAGGAAAGCAGAGGTTGAGAGAAACTAGGATGGGAGACTGGGAACTTAGGGAAGCTGGGGTTTGAAGTTGAGACAGTGGAAGAAGACACAGGAGTTTGGCCTTGCCATTTACTGGAAGCTTTCTTGTGAGTCTACCAGGAACACCACCAGCAGCAACAGACTTCTGCAAGGAAAAGGCAACAAGTGATTATCTGGGTTACACTCACTGCTAAAGGAACTCACGCCCACCTCCTTTAGCCCAGGCAAAACAGGCACTGTCAACTGACGTAGTACTATTCACTTTGCGTACGGCTAGTACTAACCCTGCTCTCCATCACTTCAGTTTATCCCATTAGTGAAAATGATTTTTTCTTCAATATTAGGGTCTAAGACTTAGGTAAGCAGAAGAGATAAATAAAACTTGGTTTTTGCCTCCTCCCTTCTCTTAATACTGAGAAATTATTTATCAGAAGAAAAGGTAGGCAAACTTACCAGGGTTTCCAGGCAGATTTTGTTTGTGGTTTTTGTTTTATTACAGCTATCCTGCTTTGGGCAGATGTGTATTGAAAACAGAGAGAAGGAAGTATAGTGATGAAAAAAACCCCACACTACCCAAAGCTCAAATAAAGGAAACCATCTAAACCATGAAAAATTCAAGAGAGTGTCATTTCTCTGAGTCAGGCAAATTGAGACTTGAACGTACATAACCCACAGACAAATAAAAGGTCTGAATGAAGCTATGAGGTGTTCCACCATAGTTGTTATTATTTTTAAAATGAGGTAAAATCCCCAAAGCTTTGGTTTCATCCATACAAGTTTTTATAATATTTTTTTTCCAAAGTATTTTAACCTGAATTACATGAATTTATATAATTTTAGCATTTTTTAGCAGCAAGTGAAATTAGCAACATTCAAAAAAGGTAATGATCCACATTTCTAGCAAGATGTTAATAAGGAACACTGCCAGGGAAAAGGAAGGAAAAAAAAAGAATTGTAGTGGTAGGTAGGCAGCCTCTTGCAAGGGTAGCATGCATTGAGTTTACTAGATTTCAGTTAAACTTCTGCAGATATCATTTCTGGTTTTGCCGTTTTGTCCTATTCCCTTGGTGATACTTTTTACAGTAGGCAGACATGCATACTCACAGTACATTGAAATAAGCTTGTAATCTGCCTTCCAAAATACATACTCTACTGTATGTTTCAGATGGTAGGCACCACTTCTTTTGTAAAGCCTAGGAAAACTATCAGCAAATCCAAATGTGGCTTGACACAAAATAAATTTAAATCTCATGAAAACTTAGGCCTGCACTGCTGTGAATGTCATCTCTGTGAACAGAGCACATTCTTGGCCAGATACACAGCAAAGATCCAGGTTGCCTAATTTAGCTGCTTCATGCATAAATCATAGGTGGTTGGCTCTGGCATGCTCATTACAAGTATCCAATTTAAGGTCTCTCTGTGCAGTTCAAGCTTGGATGGATCTAAAACTGTCCTGGCCATATTGGCCAGACATGAGCTTGCTCTTGATAGTTAGAGAGCTGTTAGCAAAGAGTTCAACCTAATGTACTTTACTTTTTGTTGGAACTTCATTAATCAGAAAGACCACTCATCATAACTCACAGCAAGAGGATACATGGATTAATGCAAAACAAGCAAATGGTGCTCTGGAAGGACCTACTGCCTTATTTTATGATTTAATTATTTAATTCTGCACTATAGTAATTTTGTTTCAGAGAGATATGATTCTATTTTCCTGCATGTAGTACTTCATACTTGTCTTTAGTCCTCATTGAATTTTATCTTATTGATTTCAGCCTGTTTCTCTACTCTGTCAAGAACATTGTGAATTCTAATCCTGTCCTCCAAAGTGCTTGCAAACTTTCCCATTGGATTTTATAAAGAAACATTTTATTCCATAATGAAAAGGATTAATGGAGATATTGACCACTACTTTGTCCAGGACAGACCACTGCAAAACTCGCCTGAAGCAGCCTGAGAGTAAGTAATGAATCAGTAGAGTCAGTTTCAAAAAAGTAGTGCTTCCTAAGATATCAGAACTACAGCTTTCTCCACTGTTGACCAGATCAGTTCTCACACTGTGAAAAGGAAAAAAGAAAAACAAAATTATACCAGTTAGACTTGATTTCTTCCTAACAAATTCACACTGGCCATTTCTTAAGATCTTCTTATTCTATCCAATCCAAGCAAATTCTGCTCTTTTAGAACTGATTCAGCAATTAAGCTCACACTTTGCTTATAGCACCTCTTTAATCCAAGTAACTTCACAGGAAATCATGATATGTTCAAGTCATTTTTCCATCATGCATTTATTTCTGGGGAATTGCAACTGGGTATTTTATGTTAATTTTTCCACTATTTTTAAGATTTAGAAGCAACAGAAACTATTAGCACAGCTACCCATTTCTAGACTTGCGTCTTAAGCATGTACTGTATCCTTTTGGTTTGGGTTTGTGCGGCGGGGTTTTGGTAGCAGGGGAGGGGCTGCAGGGGTGGCTCCTGTGAGAAGCTGCCAGAAGCTTCCCTGGCTCCAA
>JAVKLA010000178.1:0-16029 GCA_034782735.1 Sagittarius serpentarius
CTTCTAGCAACTTTTAAAGAAGCCACCCCTGTGGCCCCCCCGCTACCAAAACCTTGCCACGTAAACCCATTACACATGCTTATGCTGAATTTTTCATTTTCAGTTATACTTAATATCTAATACAGTCATCTTAGGCAAATGAGAAGGTGAATAAGACGTGGCTCAGTTTTCGGAAGTATCAGATACTTGCTGCTTAAATTCAAATCAGGGCATCTTGGTAAGTCAAAAAACTGTGGAAGCACAGAATGTGAGAGGTGGGGCTCACCTGGACCAAACATATGTTTAAAGCAAACATCAAATTGCTGTGTCTGGGTGCAAAGAAAGGCCATAAACCATCTTATTGCTATTGTTTAGTTTCATGTGCTGGGTCTTAAAGTAAAATGGATACTATCAAGTTAAATAAATTAAACCAAATACTAAAAATAGACATCTGTTATTCCTTTCTTTGATCGCTTTTCATTTGTTTACAGCTCAATTAAAAATGTACTGGCTCAGAGAATGAAATCAGAAAAAAGTTTGTATGTATGACTAGTCCAGTGATCAGTTCAAAGGATACATGGGCAACTGGCTTCTAGGCCTTGCTCCAGTGCACAACTTCATATTTGATTACAAAATATCTAGGTGGCTATGATGTGCTGCTGAGGACTTAAGGAGCTCTATTCCAAATCAAGCAAGAAAATCATCTAAAACTGGATCTTCTGTAACCAAGCTGAGTTCTTCCAACAGCTGAGTATAGCAGACTGACAGTTTTTGCCCTCAGACTGTTTTTTACAAAGGTGGGAGGCTTAGGCACTATCTCTGAACTAATTCTATTGTGTTGCGTCACCTGTATGAATTAACGAGATCAGTCCCAAAGGTGTATTGGCATTCCTTCGGTTCTGCACAGCCCACACAGAAGCGATCCTGCACGTGCCTGCCAACAAACATATAGAGAGAGTGAGGCAGCCCTGGTTTTTGAAGATCCATTTGTTTTGTTTGAATGCTTACTAAGGCGAGCAGGTATGCAAATCCTCCTAGCGAATCTATACTTGCTTTCACTTCCAGAAACATACATTTAGAACACGTAGTCTAGTGCTTGTTTCATGAACTCAAGAGGAAGAGATTTCACTGACAAGATATTAAGTATGTCTGATGAATTTGCTCCAAGATAGCTTTATTTAAGAACAATTCACTAGAATAGGGCACTCACTCATGTCTTATATCTTCCCAATGTTCTTTATTCAAGCAGAGACTTGGCTGTGTAAGCTATTTTAATTAACACTTTAAGCTAAGCCTTCACCATCTGCTCTCCTTTATAATTACAAATGTAAAGGGACTCTCATTCTCGGTAGTATCATTAAAATTCAAGATATTAAAGAAAAGACATAAATGCATGCCATTTTATTCATTCCAAGGGCACTCATTTGCTGTGTTCCTTTTTACTGTTTTTGTCTCATCTAGGACATAAAGGACAGAGCAGTGCTAAATGGTGCCAAAATATTCCCTTGACTGAGCTCTTGGGACTGCCTTTGAAATCATGGATGACTCGTAGAAGCTCATAGAGCTTCTGAATCACAGAAAAGAAACATGTACTGTAGCAATATTATTCTAGGCCAATAAAAATTTGCTTTTAGGGAATTTCATAGACTTTTTCTACATCAAATTCCCCAGCTTTATCTGTTATGGGGGAAGAGGGTATTCATCAAGAACACGGAAATAAAAACAGGAGTCATACTAGCAAAAGATGCAAAACTGAATGACAGAAGTAAATAAGTTTCCTTGAAGCACTGTAGTACTTAAAGTTATTATTTCCATTCACCAGGTACTTCGAAACCTACTCAATTATAGTTTCCTGTGTCCTGCACTGACCTAGCAACTTGCAGAGCAATCTAACCATCCTTTCCATCGGCATGGTCAGGAGGAAGAATATTCTCAAGCAGCTTCCTCAGAAATGTCCCAGTGCCTCCTACAGTGTCAAAGAGCCATAAGCACTTGCTATCAGATGTACGCCAAAGACAAAGCTGAGTCAACTGCCAACAAACTGCTAGAACTGTGAGGGAAGAGTCCTTTCAGCAGCATTGATGGAGAAGATTTTGTGTAATAAACAAGGGAACTCTTACTAGTTAGTTCCCAGTATATTCAGGAAAAGTTTATGTTTTGAACTGTCTTTACTGATAAAGAGGAGTACAAAAAAGAAGTGATTCTATCATCAGTTTCTCTTGCTAATGGAAACCCAACACAGGACATTAGTTTGTTGCTTGGCTCCCCAAAGCCCATCTGAAAGACCCTTTCCCTGACTTCTACCTCCAAAGACACCCTCTACAGACTTTGTTCTACCGTTCAAGTACACAGACACATAAGGTTCCTTTGCGGAAACGGCATAATTGATATTTTTAATGAAAAGAGTTATACTTGCTATTAAATTACTACTATTTTGGGATGTAAACAAAGAAGACATGCTATAAATTATTCAACAGCTGTTAAATAGAAACCTTAGGACTCACAGAAGTTTTAACTTGCCCAGAATTGGAGCCTGATTTGTTCCCAAATGCAGAAGAAGCAGAAACAATATTTTTAAAATTAATTCAGGTACAAAGTTATTCAAATAATATATTAATCTTAGATTTAGAGCTCATAATCCCAGCAGTTTATTCATTCTTTCAGCATTTCATATTTAGCTTGACTTTTTTTCTGTAGTTCTTGGTAGTTAATAGTAAATATTCTTACGTCATTAATGTCTCTAATATTGAGACTCATGGAATTATTTCAGCTTCTTCGTTGGCCCATATTTCCATTAGAACTGATCATTCCTGATACACGCACGTTCCATTAATCAAACTAAAAATGAAACATATCAAATGCCAGTAATAACTTAGATACAATCTATTATCTCTTCAGTCACATCAAGTGATTTCTAGTCTGTTACTCAATATTTATTTTTATTTTTTCATTTCTGTGTGCTAGGGTAAGTAGCAAAATACATAATGTCATTCTAAATTTCCTCGCAAGATGAAAAGATTAGAGATGAATACTACTCCTGATTTTCTGCCTTGTAACTTGAGGATCTCCCTCACATAAAACATGTTGAAGTTACATGAAACTTAACTTTGAAAGTCTTCTGGTCACAGCAGGGCTTGGGACAAGATGAATTTCAGAGATGCCCTCCAAATGTCTGGCTTCACTGCTTATATCAGTGGAAAAAGCCATTCTAATGTGACGTTCAAAGCTATGCTGATAAAATGCATCAAGACCAGCAGGAGCAGAAAGACCTCAGATCTTGTTCCTGCCCACCCAGCTGCCTTGATAGAAACTACTTCCCACCCAGAAGTGTTATGTTAAGCTAGTCCTTAAAAGGGTCTAGAAAAAGCTCAGGGCCATCCCTTTGCTCACACTGGTACAAAGCCTCTTGCCTATTTCCCTCCTTTTCCACCTGGTGGTTACATCGATTGAGAAGTTCATAAAATAATATACATTGGAAGGGACCTCTGGAGGTGATTTATTCCTCCACTGCCAGCCTCCCCAAGATGGGTCAACTTAGATCAGGTTGCTCAGGACCTTGTCCAGTTACGTTTTGAATATTTCCAAAAATGGAAACTCCACACCACCTTTGGGCACCCTGTTCCAATGTGTGTTTGTGTCTGACAGATGAGGCTGATCCAGGCAGACCCGAGCCATAGGCAGACCCTAGGTACTCCAAGCAGTACACAGGAGGTGGTCCTTTTGTAGAATTCTAGTTTGTTGTAAAACACTTGTACAGTGCTACAAATGAATGAAAATTCCATAAATCTAAGGTCCGATCTTTCAGACTTTGTCATATATATCATCCCTATTGCTTCTAGTCAAGGCAGGAACAGCGCTATCTAAATAAGAGCAACAAAATTTACATATTTACTCAACACCTCAGCACAGCCATATCCTTAGCTCCTGTCCATGGATCTAAACCATGCTGATGCATCAGAGACTATTCTTAATCAAGGCTACAGGACTGCAGGGAAAAGGTAAAGTACACACTTTCACTTTCTGGAGTTAGTGCAACAATGTTATTGAAAGATTGTACTTGAACATGATGAAAGAAAAACAAGATCTGAAGAATTTCTAGAACCTTCCCAATTGTGAGTCACCACAGAGAATTTACCGGCATAATTTTGTTCTCCAGTTTTTATACCAGGTCTTACAGGATGCTATTTTAGAAGTAGTTGAACATTTTACAGTGTGCTTTATTTCCCTGCAGCTCTTTTTGGGGAAAAAAAACACAAACAACAAAACAAACAAAAACCCACAACCAAACCAAAACCAAAAACACCCCCAAAACTTCTCATTTGCCTGAGAGTACACAAACATTTTGAAGATAATACAGGGATGCTGTATACCCGGATCTTTAATACTACTAAATGATGCATTCCATACTCTGAAGATTACAAAGAAGCAATGAAATGAGACGGTGGCTCTAGAAATTTGGATTTAGATGCAATAAAAACCCTAGAAATAGAAGCTATCAAGTTACGTACTTGTGATTCCTGTGTATTGCACAAGGAGAATTAGGCTTTTCAGAAAATAACCCAAAATCCAGCATGTTGGCCAGGGAACTGTATAAAGTTAATAACAGAATGAATACACTGCCTTTCTCCATGAATAGCATAAGGCACCTGAGAGGCTGCAGAAGAGCAATGTAGGCTTTTTTCCTCCTTTTTCTACCTCCTTTTTTTTTCAGGAGGGATTGCTGAAAGTGCCAGCACTATTCCTGAACACCTCTTCCATAGCTGCAGTTAGAGCATTGATTCAGTGGTTCTGAATCAAGGAAGGCTGAAGGCGTGGGACTCACTGCCCTAGGTCATTTGCCCAGTCGTGGGACTTCCGGATTCTGATCTCTGCTGAGGCTGCTCTGTTCTCTGTTGACCCTAAAGCTGCCTAACATAAAATTGTCCTAGAGATCCACAGACTCAGGGCTATTCTTGCTGCTTGTCCTGTTGGCTCCACAAATTTGGCATTATCTTCTGGTAATATATATGTACCTATGCAATATACCTCCTCCCTGCACCTGTAAGACACAGTTACTTTTATGGGCAAAGTGAACCCTCAGCATCCCTGATGAATGTGCAAGCCACAGGTTCATGACAGAAGGATGGACATTGACACTGCTGTCTAAGGGAAAACTGGACATAGCTTGGGACTTCACTGCTGTTCTTTCTAGTTTCAGCATCCCAACTCAACTTAGCCAGGAGATATTTTAGCAGATGCAGAAATTCAGTTGTAGCATATATAGAACCTGCAAGCTTATCTGGGAGATGACTAGTGAATTTCAAATGTTTTTGAGTTCAGTTAGCAACTGAGCAGATGTTTTCTCATTTATAATTTTGAAGCTCGACACCTGAGATTTATATGTATATTGTATCTGGCACTGAGGGCTTTTCCTGTATGTTTTATTATTGCAATTACTACTGATGTTGACGATAGTTGCCCTTTTCTTATAGCCAAATTCTGTTCCTGCTACCAGCCTCTTAGTTCATTCTGATGTTCAGTAGACCGGTCGTCAGAGAAAGGCAAAAGAGGCTCATAAGATTTCATTTTGCCCATGCTTACTCCTACTTAAAATTATGACTCAGCGGGAGAAGAGGAGGCCAATGTGTAGCACTGAATGATTCATTACAAATATTTCAGAACTCTGACAGCAGTTGTCATTAAAGCTTTTATAATTGTGTTCCTGGAGAGAATCCCATGGTTCAGATCTTCCAGTGAGGGCAGACTCAGTTTCGTCCAAAATAAACGCGGGCAATAGCAGCTTCAAGCAAGGCTTATAGTCTTCCAAACTTCTACCTTCCTGTGAGATAATCTCAAGAAATTTTGGATGTATGTCTATTTTCCCCAAGCTTCTAGAACTGGCAAATAAAGACTGTATGTGTTTTGTAGATGCAACCCAAACACAATTCTTGGGGAATTTGGTAGTTTGTTGTTAGTCAAAGATCTGAAAAGTTCTTGTCAACTAAGAGAAAGCAGTATATTTTTTATTAGACTAACTTGCATAGACAGAAAAAAAAGTGCATTTCCTTCTGCTCAATTGCGTATTGAGCAGAAGGAACAAATTTTAAAGCTGAACAGAAAGTTGAGTTCTTCCTCTTGTGTAAACCAAAAATAAGCATATCCTTATACCTGATCACTTTGCTATGACTGCTGAAGCTTTTCTGTCTGAATCTCACTCAACCAAAAGAAGAGTAAACCTCTTCCAGAGGATTACATATTGTACCAGTTAAAATCTGCAGCAGCTGAAACCAAGGAGTGATTGAGCACCTTCATTTAAAGGAAAAACTGAAGGAGAAAATGTTTAATCTTGGATCACAGTATAACTGAGGTACAATCTGAATACCAATGAGCATAACAGGGTCCCAGGTTTCACCTGCAATTTCCTCACAGACACCAAGCTGCAGTTGATAACCTTCTTACAAGCACCTGCCACCAGCAAGCTTACCCAGCAAAAGCTCTCTGCTGTGCCTCAGCTTAATTTCAACATCCACACTATTCAACAAAGTTGTCTGGAAAGAATGGGTCACTGTGGAGGGGTGCCAACAGTTCAGTCCTCCCACTCTGGGCCATCAGAGCTGAGCATTGCCTAATCCCTGACCACCAACACCATTCAGCATGAGATTCCTGCTGCCCAGATGTGTCTTTGGAGAAAAAAACTGTGAAGAAATGTGTGGACAGCATGACATAGCTGTAGCTGAGAAACAACCTGATGACTGACTGGTAGGAGAAAGAGCTGCATCTCTGTCTTATAAATCAGTTCCGGGCTTATAAATCAGTCCAGATGTCTGAAATGAAAGCCTATAGCTATTTCGCCACAGGCCTACGGCATCTCTCTCACTGAGCTGGACCTGATGCACAGCACCTTAGGTGCCCAAGCAATTTGTATTGCTATGGCCTTCTATCTGCAAGTCTGTAGCACGCATCCTGGTAAGTTGTCCAGGAAGGCCTATAGGTATCGTATGTTCCTTCTGCTTCTATGAGTATGGGAGGAAAGACATCAGCTACCCTGCACATGCAACCTGTGCCATAGCAGGTCATCCTGACAGCAGAGAATGGACACCACAAGGGCTTCTTTAACCAGCAGCCAGTCCAGTTAGTAGCTCAATACTGCGAGAAGAGTGCTTCCGCGTAGCAAGTCAGTAAAACCTCCCCCACTCAAAAGCAGGGGCAAGTACAGGCAGTACTGGTGTGTGGGTGAGTCCCAAGAGCCAAACATACCCAAAAACCACACAGCCTCCATCACCTTTCCCATCTTCTTCAAATGACAGTGCTACTGTCAGAATGAAGCCTCCTATTTCAAGCATACTGTCCTGGTTTCGGCTGGGACAGAGTTAATTGTCTTCCTAGTAGCTGGTACAGCGCTGTGTTTTGGGTTTAGTATGAGAACAATGTGGATAACGCCCTGATGGTTTAGTTGTTGCTAAGTAGCGTTTAGACTAACTCAAGCACGTTTCAGCTTCTCGTGCCCAGCCAGCAAAAAGGCTGGAGGGGCACCAGAAAGTTGAGAGGGGATGGAGCTGCGACAGCTGACCCAAACTGGCCAGAGGGGTATTCCATACCATGGGATGTCATGCCCGGTATATAAACTGGAGGACTTGGCTGGGGGAGGAGCGCTGCTCGGGCATTGGTGGGCAAGTGGTGAGCAATTGCATTGTGCATTGCTTGTTTTGTGTATTCCGGTTATTTTATTGTTATTATTCTCATTTTATTATTGTTATTATCACTCTTATTTTCTTCCCTTCTGTCCTATTAAACTGTTCTTATCTCAAGCTATGAGTTTTACTTTTTTTCCCCCGATTCTTTCCCCCATCCCACCGCGGGGGGGAAGTGAGTGAGCAGCTGCGTGGTGCTGAGTTGCTGGCTGGGGTTAAACCATGACACATACAAAATCTGCCATTGCATTCATCCTTAGAAACAGAACTATTTATCACACTTACATAGCGTGATATGTTTCTCCTGGAGAAACAGCAATCACAATAACCTTCTGTACTTCCCCACACCTCTTAGGCCGGCGAACTGGTTTTTTAACTCTCTCGAACTTCCCAGTCGTATTATGAACTCTTCTACCCCTCCCAGTCCAGCATCAAGAGCAGGAGGAGAAGCAGCAGCCACGACAGCAGTGGCAGGCGGTATGTCCTCACAAAGAGTGTTGAACTGAGATAGTCATGCGTGGCACCAAGCTCTCTTTTATGGCGTAGAGTGGCACAGTCACAGTCTCATCTCCTGTGACCTGAGCAGACAAGCAGTGAGGGAGAGACATGTTTTGTGCTAGAGAGTCCAGTGAGTGACTATGCTCGTAAATTAAACATGGCTAAAAGATCTTTGTGAAGCCCAAAAATCGACTTGCTGTGAGATGCCTCTGCTGGCAAATTCTCTGCCCCAGACTCCCAACAAGGTAACTACATCCAACCTGCAAGTTAGCCGTCACAGAACATAACCCCGTGCTGGTTACAGATATGCCTGCAGGTCTCTCACCTGCCATACCTGATGTTGGGCCCATGATGCAGCACATTGTCACTCCCTGCTGACTCAGCCACTGATGATGATATTGAATCAGACACTCACCCAGCACTCCTCAGAGGCAACTCAGGAGAGAGCCCTTCCCAGGGGGCTCCACATGGCCGAGCTCAGACCCTAAGCTCAGGAGCTCAGCTATACAGCAGAAGCGGCAACATCCAGGCCTTGCCACCTGAGCCCACGGCAGGCAGGGTACGGGATGGAAAACCTCAACATCTGCAACCCTCTTCACAAAGTCCACCTTCTGGTGGGACCACACTTGGCATGGCCAGATCCACGTACACGATGTTCACACAGGGAGGGCTATATCTGAGATGGAGATGGCTATATCTGAGCAAGGAAGGATGGCTGGTGTGGCATGCTGTGCCACTGTCTTTTACTTTGGAGTCTTCTGACACCTGATGTGTCCCGGTCACCAAACCCATGATAGGCAAAGCTATGGTGGAGATTGCTCCCCCAGAAAACGCACCCATGACTGGGACATTTTGCCAAGTGCAACTTCACCAATTTTTTGCATGCTTGACTGGACTAACACTCGTTCTATGACTATGAGGCCCCTTTTAATAGGCGTACTGTATTCACACACAATCCCTCAGTCCTAGCACCTCCTCATCGGTGGCTGTGAGGGCTGCCACTTCCTCAAATCTACAGCTGGCTGCTTTTGGTTGTCAGCCATTTCTTACATGAGAAGACTCTGGAAAGACGACTCTGGAAAGAAGACTCTGGGAATCGCTGCTTCACTTGCCCCAACAGTGCCATTTTTTTCACCATAATGCTGTGAGTGAGATTGGCATGGCCTCAGTGACAGTATGAAGACATAGCAGGCCTCTTGGCATCATTCTGAAAGGCTGCATCACAGGCAGCACTCTGTAATGCTGTGGCCTTCCCTTTGTGGGGAATGGCCAAAGATAACTTTCAAGCTGTAGGAAGGGAAATATTATCACATTAATAAAGAGCTTATGTTAATTACAGTTAGCACAGAGTGTGGACCAAAGTAATGCCAGTTAACAGGTTCCAGGGTCACTCTTTTGTATGGTTTACTTTACTCATATAAAAACAGCCATAAGGGCTGTTGCAGAGGTACCAAACCATCCTTCAGTCCCAGTGGTGTTCAGTAAGGCTGTGCTGTTTACTCTAGCAATGAACAATATGAAGAAAAACTGGTGCGCAGTACCTGGCTCAGGAGCGATCGCTTCCTGGCATAAACACCAATGACACTGCAGACTTAATTCTAAGAAAAAAATGCTTGTTGCAAATAATTTGGCAAGTTATATAATTTCTCTCAGGAAAATTATGCTGCACAGAAAACTGACATGCTTTCATTAACCTGACTGTATAAAAAATACATTTTATAAAAATGAGAAACATGAATTAGGAATGGCTTAGGCTACCACAGAAAAATAGAGATACATGTATGGGAAATTAAGAGTTTGACTACGCTTTTCTGTAGTGTTTCTATTGAGATGAAGCATGTTGGTTAGCATATGACTAACTCATTCTTTTGGTAGGAAAAAAAATTGTGTAGAAATTATATACCTTATTACCATACAGTATGTCTGTGATCGTGACTTCTAAGGCTGGAAGAAAACAGAAAAGAGACCTTAATCATCACTTGGTGTTAATACAAAGGCACCGAGCAGATGAAACAAACCATTTAAGTTAATATACACTTGTCAAGCAAGAAGCAGTAGGATGGCGTGACTCCAGTCTCTGAGAGGTAGGAAATTTTTTTGTTCAGTGAAAGCAGATATCTCAGTAAGCCGTGCAGCACAAAAATAGAAAATGAAGTTAAGAAATGCAAAGCTCTTCCATTCCTCTCATCTTTTCTCCCTGTACTAATAAATTATGATGTTTAATGTTATGGGAGTATAAAGAGAGGAAAGCAAGCCATAGCTTGTCATCAGAGTTTGGCAAAACTAGAAGAAAGTTTTCTTTTATTGTCAATATGCAATGACAGTTTTCATAGTACTATTACAGGTGTCAGCTCCCTATAAATACCTCTGTCCTATTATAGGCAATCAATGCTTAGGGGACAGAAACCAACTGAATTAAAATCTATCCTTTGCTAAACAAACAGTCACTGGAGTGCCAGCAATGTCATGTAGCAGATTCTGGATGACAAGCATGTCGTAGTTCATTTTGATCTCTCAGATTTAAAGGACAATGTACTCTGGGTACCAATCTTTATTTCATTACCTCATTAGGTAAAAATCAAACAAGGGTTCAATCCCCTTTCAACAGACTAGTCTAACTTGATAATTCCCTAGTTCATACCTTCATTAATTCACAAATTCGTTAACTCTCAAAGGCACTAACTCACAAATTCACTCTCTCATCCAGCGTACATGTTGCTCTCACTTTAGCCTAATGGTGCTGCTCCCACCATGCATCAGGCTTTAGCATGAGCTGTGTGTTAAAGCCAAAACCTGTGCAGGAGTCAAGTGAACACCCACACTCCACCACTTGGTATAGGCGAAAGGTCTAGTAAATCCCATGCCTCAGGGAGTGGAGGCAGTGTTACTCTTTTTGTCTCTTTGAGGGTGAGGGTAGGGGAAAGTTTTGAGCACTTTCATGGAAGTCTAACATCACGGTTTGTTATTACGTAACATACTTTCAGCATGGTGAAGTTAGCAATAAATCTGGATATGTAAATATACCAATAGAAAACAAATAAAATACAGAACAACAATTCAATGATCGTAAGATGCAACATAAGATGCAATATGCCAGTTGCAGGTGGTGCATAACCCATAAAAATGTAATACCAATGATGTCTAGCAGTTTGTTCAGTTCCTGTTGCAGTCTTGACAATCTGATCAGTATCATACCTGATAGCAATAGTCATCTGGTTTTGATAAACAATTGCTGTTTTATATTTGGTGATTAAAATTCCCAGTTCTTCAGCTTGAGAATGTACCATGTCCCATATTGGTCCCAAGGGTCTTGTCCAAGTTGTAGGCCAATATTCCACCACCATCAATGTGAATTAGCTTTCTGGTTTCTATAAAGTCATTCTGTCATTACAGAGAACATCACAAGGCAAAATCAATACATATAGAACCCAATTTTCACTTAAGTACAACCATGCAGTTACATACTTGGCCTAAATAGCAGGTACCCGAGGTCATATTACTTGTACAAGCATCTTGTATTACTAAACGTTCAGGGTGGTACTGTTCATGGTTTCCCCGTTTTACATCCATGACTATCGATTAGGTTACCTTTGTTATCCGTGCATTTGGTCCCTTGAACTGGCAGCCATATTCTACTAACTACAATAATGGGGGGTGGGGCGTATTGGTAAATGGGTTCTTCTTTACTTTCCCTAGTTATGGTGCAGTAATACATAGATCCACTCAACAGACTACCTTTGCTTGCTACCCCTAAGCTTTAATAAAAAGGAGTTTACAATACTGGCACTAATCCAAGAATAGGGTCCCTAACATAGCAGGATTCCCACTATGGATCCAATTGGCTTGTTATTCATACTCATTTATAATAAAGGTTTGCACACAATGGCACTGCTGGTATTAAAAATAAATTTGAGAACACCGGCATACATTTCCTTGAAAATCTTCTGGAGTTTTTTTCCCAGGGTTTAGGCTAATAGTCAAGGTATCAGTAGTTGCATCCTTTCCATTTATTATATCCATGGTCTGACCAATTATAGCTTGTTTTCTTAATGGTCCAAGCCTGGACACTTTATTACTAGTGATTCCTAAGTTGATAGACTCCAGTGCTTCTGCGCCCAATCTAACTGCTCCCAGTCCACTGGAAAGATGGAAACAGAAAACCACTGTGCAGGTTTTCCAATGGAACTTGTGCCCTTGTTCATATATAGGTACTATCCATTGTGAGCAATTTGAATATATCTATGCTAATGTTGTTCCATTGAATTCAAACATAGAATTCAGATACTTCAGAGGTAAAAACTGCAAATCTTTTGGGAAATCCTTGGGTAACTATTACTGGTGTAGTAGTGGTAGTGGGAATCAGGGAAATGTCCAATTCCATACTGCCCACTGTGTCACACGAGCCATGACCTTGATGGTTAATTGGCTCACAGACTCCTACAGTGAATTCTAATGGTCCAATTCCCAGCAGGCATCACCATCCCTTGTTGTGCTACTGATATTTTTGCATGTGTATATTTGTGTAAGAGGAAAAACTGAACAGGACCTTCAGTAGTGTTGTGATGATTTTGGAGGGTTATGTCTCCTTTATAATGTATTAGTTTCTCCACGCAAGTCCAGGTTCCCAGAGACAGAACTTTAAGGAAATTTAAGGTTGGTATGGGCAGTCAGGTGGATACGCTGATTCTTGCTACCCCACTGGTGGGTTTTGAATATATTGGGCCTCGCACATCATGTCATGGAAAAGGTTACCGTCATCCATAGGTTTGCTTGACTATCACATAGTACATCAACGTTTATCTAATAGTATCCTAGAGTTCCCAATACAAGGGTCAGGGTTGTTTGATATATAAAGGATCTTGACTTTCTAGACGTTGTCAACATTCTCTCTGGTGGTAACACCTCACGACAGGGAGTGTTAACGAAGTTCCAGGGAATATTTAGTGTACTTGCTAGATGGACACTTTCCATAGCACGCAGGTCAAATGGCATTTTTCACTCATTCGTCCAGGAGGTTAGTGGTTCCTAGGAAGTTAGAAAGAATACTTATGTCTTGGACTGTATCCAAGCTTCAGTAATGATAAATTTCACTCCCATACTATCTGCAGTTTCCTATGTTCCTTTCCCTCAAAAGCACTGCAAAGTAACCCAGAGTCTTCCGAGCAACGGGTGCTGAATTCTCACTTGAGCTCCTGGATGTGACACTGAGGTGTTCAAGGCATCCTGCTGGTGTTGGTTCAGCACAGGAGCTTGTTCAAAACCTTTATACAGTGGACTACCAGTCGCTGTCTGTCAGAATTTTAAGAATTGCATGGCCTCCCGTAAGTTTCTTCCCCAATTAGTGCCACCACTGCATCATTTGATTTTTTTAAGCAACCTGCTTCATCTTTCTCCTATACCATTACTCTGAGGTCCATAGAGTAAGTGCAAAGTCCACTTAACTCCATGCCCAAGACACCATTCCTCCACTAATTTATTTTTAAAATGTGACCCATTATCTGACTATATCTCTTGTGGCATTGGCTGTGTAGCAAACTATTGGTTTACTCATGCTACAGTTTGCAATCTGGATGCAGTGCAAGCTCCCTCAAACTGCCCACTGCTTCAACTGTGGTCATAATAACTTTCCACCCCTTGGAGGTGCATGTCATGAGTCTGCTATAGTCTACTTGCCCAGTATCTCAAAGGACTTTTCCTTCCCTAAGGTTTGCTTGTTGTTGACTTTGGACAAGAGAACCCTTAATTTCATTATCAAATCCACTGTTTGTCACTATATGATCTGCTTGTTTCTTAGTAACTGGCCAACCTCACCTTCTGGCATGCTGACGCAAGTCATAACCTCCAGTGCATCCAAATCATTCATGCAGCCATTCAGCACTCAAGGCAGAAGAAAGGCCTTGGGTACTGAATGGCTAAGTAAATACCATCATTTTCTGGTGTGCTGCTGCATCCCCTATAGTAATAGGATGACAGTTGGCAGTATCTTATATTTGCTCCCAATATTTACTTCCCTGTATATTGAGATACATGGGGAATTCGCCCAATTTCCTAGCCATTGTGTAGCATTAGCCCATACAGCACAGGAATCAGTGTGTATGGCCTGTGCACCATTTCTAAGAGCTGATACTACAGCATAGAGCTCTGCTAATTGAGCAATACCTTTTATTCGCTCAGTTACTACAGGTTCTTCAGCTACAAATACAGCAGCAGCCATTCCTTGCCATTTATCCCATATTTTGTGAGCACTCCTGTCAGTAAACCAGATACCACTTGACTGACAGAAGCTGAATTCAGGGGCATCCTGGATAGAAGAGCAAGGAGGCTACACGCATTCAATGGGCATTCCTATATGCTCCACAGCTTCAGTAACTTTGTTCTCTTTAGTTAAGCCATGTACAGTTTCATGATGATAGATATACAGTACTCACTTTTGTACAGGGGTCTTGCATACTACAACTAAAGGCGCTGGTTTACCAGCAAGCATACGTTTAAGAATAGTTATTTATGCTCCTTCCCTGCGTCAAGGTTTCAGTCACTGACAGTCCTTTTTAAGCTGCTAACGGGATCTTTTCAAAAGTGGAGTGACTGTAGTCATTGCCCTGCCGGATATGCATATATACTGCACAACAGTGACCTCATGTGGTAATTTTAGTATTTCTAGTTCTTTAGATAACACAGCATGAACAATGGTCGTACTGTTTAAAACATGCACTAAGGGAGAAAATGTAAATAGTGGCATCCCTGCCAGGTGGAAGTAAATCGCTCCCTATCTGCATCTGGTACATATCATAGAATCATGGAATCATCGAATCAATACCAGGTTGGAAGGAACCTCAAGGATCATCTGGTACAACCTTTCTTGGCAAAAGTACGGCCTAGACAAGATGGCCCAGCGCCCTGCCCAGACGAATTTTAGAAGTGTCCACTGTTGGGGAATCCACCACTTCCCAGGGGACGTTATTCCAATGGCTGATTGTTCTCATTATGAAAAATTTTCCTCTTGTATCTACTTGGAATCTCCCCAGGAGTAACTTGTACCCATTACCCCTCATCTTTTCCATGTGACTCCTTGTAAAAAGGGAGCCTCCATCTTTTCTATAGCCATCCTTTAAATACTGGAACATGGTGATAAGGTCTCCCCTAAGCCTTTTTTTCTCAAGGGTGAACAAACTTTTCCTTATACGGCAGGCTTTCCAGTTCTTTGATCATCTTTGTGGCCGTTCTCTGGACCCTCTCCAGCCTGTCCACATCTTTGTTGTATAGCGGGGACCAAAACTGAACACAGTACTCCAGTTGTGGCCGGACAAGCACTGAATAGAGTGGGATAACAACTTCTTTATCTCTGCTGGTGATGCCTGTGTTGATGCAACCCAGCATCCTGTTGGTTTTCTTTGCCACAGCAGCACACTGTTCACTCATATTGAGCTTGTGGTCCACCAGGACCCCCAGATCCCTTTCCACAGAGCTGCTCCCCAAGCGGGTAGAACCCAGCCTGTGCTGCACTCCTGGATTATGTTTTCCCTGGTGCAAGACCTTACATTTGTCTTTGTTAAACTTCATAAAGTTCTTGTTAGCCCGCTCTTCCAGCCTATCCAGGTCTTCCTAGAGGGTGACTCTCCCTTCTGAAGTGTCCGCTTCCCCAGTCAGTTTGGTATCATCAGTAAAATGCATCAGGGTACACTTGATCCCATCATCCAGATCACTTACAAAGATACTGAACGGCATTGGGCCCAATATTGATCCTTGGGGGACCCCACTTGTGACAGTCGGGCGATGGCCCCCCCGTTGCTCCTGCCGGGCTCCAGCGGCGGGCCGGGGCTGGAGGAGCCCCAGGGGCGGGCAGTGAGGCTGGTGGCGACGGCCAATCCCTGTAAAGGGGGGG
>JAVKLA010000179.1:0-15970 GCA_034782735.1 Sagittarius serpentarius
CGTGGCAGGTTCCCCTCTTAAATCTGTTATCCCAGAGGCGCTGCCGCCATCGCTGATGGGCTCGGCCTTGGCCAGCGCGGGTCTGACTTGGAGCTGGGGAAGCTTCTGGCAGCTTCTCACAGGAGACGCCCCTGCAGCCCCTCCCCCGCTACCAAAACCCCACCACTCAAACACAAACCAACCGTCCTTTGAGGAATGCATAACCTAATGCAATTTGTCTTGAAACAATTAGATGAGATGCAGCCTCAGTGTATTTCAGTTTCTTTTCAACCCATGTCCTTTTTATTTAACTTTATTAATTCTTTCAAGGTGGAGAGAACTAGCCATATCTTTAAAGTAATTTGATTATTTTATGCTTGAAACAGTCATATTCCTTATTAGTACTTTTAAACTCTTTCTTGAACCTAGTATAGAGAGGTTAAATCATTGCATCATTAATATTTAAGGCAGACTAAATGGAAAGAGATGCTCATAAAGTCCAGACATCTTTGTCACTGATATAATAGTACATAGAGACAATTTTCTTCATAAGAACAGGAAGATAGTTCTGTCTGTTCCATGTTGGATCATTTATCTCTGTTACTTTGATGAATTCATTTTGGTGACAATACTTTGTCTGAATAATGAAAAGCTGGATGAGATAGCCTGATGGTCAAGATGGAATACTTAAATTTTCTCCCAATTACAGGAAAGCTTATTTTTAAGATTCACTGTTCGGGTAATCCATCTCTTTTTTCTCTGTTTCTTTCTTTTTCTCTGTACATTCTGGCTCTTTCACCACGGTTCTAGAGAATCCATTATCATAATGTTTATAACCATTGGTTTACTGTGTTGTTAAACAACAGCTCTCCTCACCCTCATCGACTAATATTTTTACCCGTGTTATCAGTAATTCTTGAAAATCAGGTATTTTACTGCAGCTTTGGTGCACATTATTTTGTCAGTTATACCAAGTTTATCAGTACACCACAGAGCAGAATTTGGTGACTTTTTTTTTTTTTGAAGAAGCTAACACTTCAGCAGAAGTGCTAACCATTTGATTTAATGGGATGATGAATCGATTTATATAGTCATTGAGTATTTAATTCTAGAAGACACAATTGGATTTTCTAATTTGACTTGCTGATCAACATGAACTGTACAACTGAATGCCTGTAGTCCCGTATTAAACTCACTGACCTATGCAGAACTAAAGCATTTCCAAAAAAGGACATCCATTCATAAATTAAAGGTGTCAAGAGATATGTAACTGGCCACAATTTGACTAAATGCTAAGTTAGCAACTCAGTTAAAAGTTTGCCTTTGTGTGAATTTGCCTGATTTTCACTTTGTTACGCTTTTCTCTCGTGGACTACAGACCCTTTTGGTACTCAGATTTGTCTCTATGTAAAGGTACTGAGTACTAGTAAAGTTATTAAATGTACTTCTTCACTGAAATGAAGAGTCATCCTGAGAAGCTTATTTTTTTCATATACCAAATTGTTTGAATTGCTAAAAGTGAAGACCTAGAATAAAACAGATCATATTAAGACATAAGGAAAAAACCACAAATGACGGCACCTCCCTATTTCCACTGATTTACTCTTGTGGGGAGCTATTTTCATAGTGAAAAAAAAAAAGATATTTGGTAGTATTTTAAATCCATCATATGCTTACTAGTACAAATACATAATTTCTGTAAACTTTAGTAGCCCAATGTAGCATATAACTATGTAGATTTACAGAGTCTTAGCCTGCTCAGTAATGAGAGAAAGAGACTGCCTTGCTTGATATGGCAGTTCTCCTCCTCCCCTGAATTAAATTTTCAATAATTTTAATTAAAATGACTCATCATCATAAAGATAAATCTATTAATGTATATAAAGGGGACAACCATAACTGAAGAGTTACAAATGAAAGAGAAAGCTGTTCGTAGACAGTGAGAAAGAAGATGGAAGAAAGGGTGATTTACAGATGTTTATATTCTTCCTGCAGTGTTGAAACAATCGTGCTGCTAGTGGGATTGAAATGCACAAACTGAAAGATTTCACAAATCTTAGAACAAATCTTAGTCAGCAGCAACTGCCTAACTGAATGAAATCATCCATAGAAAACCAGTGACAAAGTTGCTTTTGGAAATAAATAAAAAAAATTTTCCTCGATGCAACCATCATAAACTGAATGTACTTTCTATAGGATTACCACCGTCTTTTCAGTTTTAAATTGAAGTCATTCTTCAAAACAGAATAGAAATACTGCTGCTTTGATTTGATCAAATACATAGGGATTATAAGCCTCCCTTTACTGTAACTTGTTGATTTTGTCTTGTCTCTGTATCAAAAAATATGTTTAGTTCATATAGAATGTGAGTTATTAAAAGAATGACCTCCTGAATAAAACTGGACAGAACAATCTTCTGTTAAAAACTGGATTTAGCCAGCTACGGCTAAAATATGGTCTCACTCTAGGCTATGGCAGAGTACTCGTGGTCAACAGGACAATTCAGGTTCTCAGAGGCATGTGCTCTGCCAAACGTGATCCGAACAGCTCTTTTGTGTTGAGTAATTTATGGTTTCATGTAACTGATGTTCTCTCTCACTGCTGACACTTCATGAAAAAGGAATTTGAACAGATGATTGACTGTATGCAGCCTGCTAAGCAACCTTTAACCAATCTGACTGAGTAGTGTCAGCTTGCGCTTGATAGGCTTTCTAGAGTATATTAAAAAACCAGATAAACTTCACCCCTAGGAAACTGAGCATCAGAGGTATTTTAGATAGCATATAAACTAAATTCTATGTTTTCCGTGTTTAGGAAGATTAACGTGTTCCTGATATTTGTCAAATACCATTGCACAATGGTGACATTTTCTCTTGAGGAATGGTTGCATACAGTGCTTTGAACAGTAATTTTTTCTTAAGCAGTTAATAGAAGGTTCAGATAGACAACTAGAATGCTGTCATTGAAGTTTCCGCATAATTCCAGATAGATGTCTCATAGAAAATCCCCTCCTAGCCTCACCTTTCCTTCTGATCTCTGGATAAAATCCACTTATAGCCTGAGATTTTAAAACCTAGCATTTCTCTTCTCCTTTGACCTAATTTATTTAGAAGAACCAGTTCTCCGGGAATTGTTTCTTAACATAGAGTGTTTTAAAAGCCCATTTCACTGGATAGTATAATATAATCTCTACTCTTTTTCTAGTGTGTAAAATAACCCTAAAGTTGAAACCCCATTAAGACCTCGTATCTTCAGTTCCCTGCTGCTATGTGCCATCATCACTGGCTTCATCCATCTCATCCTTTGAAGCTGTGCCCTAATTCTCTTTCAAGTCATCAGCATCAACCCTCAGACTGGGTTGCAGCCACTTGTGTAAGTCACCTGCGTGTAACCTCCCGCTATGAATTTTAAGTAATCTCCTTCTTCCTACCACCACTCCTTTTGGGGCTTTAATCAGAGTCTTTATTACTAGCTTATGTCTTTCTGGCACACCTAGAAGCTACAAACAGGACTCTTAGACTTCATATGCAAAATTCTAATAAATATTACATCTTTCTCTGATATCCTTTGTTTAAATGGAATTTTGCTAATTCTCATTAAATTTAAAAAAAAAATCATTGACAGCATTAAGAAAACATATTGTTATCTTGCCCAGGCATGTCCTATACTTTTCTCTTTGAGAAAACTTATGTTTGTCGCTATCATTTTTCTAATAAGAGGATTAACGACTTTCATTGGCAAATATAAAGAAATATATTAAAATATGGACGAGATTGTCTATACTTATTTCTGATGTTAGCCTAGCCTTTATTCTTGTTGATTTAATTATGGAAATCTTCAAGTTACAAAATCGAACCTTAGACATTTCTTAAAAACTTCAAAGTTTCAACATCCATTCAAAATTCGCTACAGAACCAGTCTCCTTAACTAAAAGTGGATCCACACCTAATTTGTGGTAAAAATCATGATTTAATTCTGGAATAATCGCCCTTTTTATTTGTCGTATTTTTTGTAACAATGGAAACCTTCTTATCCAGAGGTTTAAGTATAATAATGTTGTCTTGCCAAAATTCTGTATGACATGTATTTCCTTTTTACTGATACTACTACATATTCTACAATTAAAGCTCATTTTAGATATATTCATCTGAATTAATTTAGCATAGGTTCCTACAGAATGATAGTAAGGAGAAAGAATAAATCTACTACGAAGCTTAAATTTTTTATTTCCATAATTTGAATTAGTTTTATGCTTAGAATAATCATTATTAATATCATTTAGAAGCTGGATTTAGAAACATTTTGACTGAAAACCCTTTCAGACTGTCTTCTTAGAGCTGAAACAAGTATCTTCTCAAAATATTAAGAACATAATAGAAGATTGAGTAGAGCTTGATTTGCAGTGATAGATTGCTTTCTTGTTTTTCTTATAGAAAATGACTGGCTTTTTATGCAACTCAGGGAAAAGTAAGATATATGATGACTTACTAGGGGTCGTATCCTCTCTGTTTTTCAAAATGGTTAAAAAATACTGTGCACATGTTAAAATACATACAAACCCAGTGATTGCTAAAACAAATCTTAGGAAAGGATTCACTGTAACTCAGGCAAGGACAAATTTGAGGCAGAAAGCAAGACTTGGATTTTTTTATCTTGTGGACAAGTGAACAACTTATTCTGCAGCAAATCAATGCATATTGATTTTTAAAAGGTCTGAACATGGCATAACCCGTACAGTCAGTACCACTGTACCCCGATTCCTGAACTGGTCACACCTTCATGCTCATTTGTATGAAGATCCTACTGTACTGTTTGTCACAAACTTAATTTTCCTGTTCATGTGCCCTACAGCAAATAGTCACCTCATTCCTTCCTCAGAGAGACTGAACTGACTATAGGAGAATTACAGTAGATTTAAGGTTTAAAGCTGGAAATTGCTTCTCTCTTCACCAGAAAGAGAGGGAATTATCCCTACAATAAACTTCCCCCCCCTCCTTTTTTTCACGGGTGAGGACTTTCTCTAGATATATACGGAAGATTTGATTTGCCTGAATAGCATGAGAATGAAAAGATGTACTTGGATAATATGTTTTTTACATGCAGGTCATGCTAGTGACATGCATGCACGGAGGCTATAAATAATTTTATAGCATTCATAAACCATGTGCTATGTATAGCATATGCATAAAACATCATAAAACGGTGTTCCTCTGTCCAAAAATGACTCATCTGTTTGCAAGAATTATGTTCTAAATCCGAACAGGAAAAAAAAACAGAGTAGTTTTTTATTGGTTTTTTTTGTGTTGTTTTTTTTTTTTAATTGCTTTCCTTTTGAACCATCATTCGATACCTGTGACATCATTGAGAGGCATTTTGCCTGTCAGTCTCAACAAATGAAATACACTGTCTCTGTCTGCCAGTGTACATTTACAAAGAGTCAGTATAGAAAACGATATCAGTTCCTCAGATGTCCCTGCTAGGATTGTCTTAATAAAAAAACTATCAATTTATTGATATCTTCTGCTCAATAATCATATTTTAAAATCATTTTATGATATGCCTCATCAAGCTCCTGCTTCATTTCTTACTGCATAACTTTGACAGAACCGTTTGGAAAATCAATGCCTCAGAGCTGTGTTTGGATTTACTGCTGAATCCAATTACAGTGTATTATCATAAAAAGCATCAAAGTGAAATTTATTGATGGTGCTTGTTTAGTGAGCATGCAACTGTTAACTCTAAATATAAATATTTTAATGGCATGATTTCTCACCATAACAAAAGAGCAAAGAGAAATAACTCTGTAATCTGGCACATCAAACCACTTACTTTTGGATATAAACAAAGACCTTTTTTTACAAAGACCATAGGAGCACTGTACTATTCAAAGGTCTGCTCTTACCTGACAACATTCTCAGACAGAAGCGCAAGCCTTAAAAATATCATGGTTATTTTTATTACTGTTATTGATTTTATCTAAACAAGAGACATCAAGTATATGTTATTATTTATATTGCTGAAAAATGACTATTTGATATTTATAGGTTCAAGAGCACTTGAAGCAATGCAATTTGCCTGCCCAAAATCCCAGGTGAGACTGATACGTTTCTGCCTCAGACAGCCATCAACCTAATTGCTAGTCCAAATTAAAAACTGGCTTATAAGAATCAGTCATTTTGGACATTAAGAAATTGGGCTGCTGAATTTGATTTCATGTACCTCTGAGGTCCCTCAGCAGTCTGTGCTATGCTATCTGCAATTCTGTGGATCTTTGCAAAAGGAAAAAAATTATCTCTTTGTAGGGATACACAGTGAGAAACCTCATAGAGCTTCCATGTCAGCGTTAGACTGAATGAAGGATCTTGCACGAATGGGTGCTAGAATAACCTGAGACTTTAGAGAGTAGAAGCAAACAGGAAAAGGAAAACAAAATTGAATGCAAAACTTAAGTTACATGATAAATTTCATCTCTTTTAGGATCTATATGAGATACCTTTTTGGATGAGTCTAATACTTAGGATTTTTATTATTTTTTTAATTTTTCATAGGAAGAATAATTATGTTTGGTGTGTTGGGTTTTTTTTTAATTTTCAATAATCTGTAAAGAACTCTACACACCAGGATGTTGTACCATCATTTCAAAGGAAAATTTAAAAGATATAAATTTATTTTAAAAAACCCCAAACAATAAATTCTGATGCTTCATCTTGTTCATACTTCTTTGTTAACAAAATTGAATTGATACGTTTCAAATAATAGAGTTTAATAAATCCAGTAATGATTAGATTATTTCTTAGTTCTACTCAAACATATTTTCATTTCAAGGTTACAGGTTTTACATTTAATTTTCACATATTTGGTTAGTTTATTTTTACTTTGGCTTTGCTATTCAGGTCCTCCACTGCTGTATTTATTACTTTGGGTCTCTGTTGAAGATTGCTTGTACTTTTAGATTCTTTAGATGGAGATGGGAAATAAATTTCTGCTCCAAAATCCTTTTAAACTGCCTGAAAAATCTAAAATCATATAAATATCTAACCTGATAAATGGAACAGTCAGAATAGGGCATTTAAAACAACTAACAGTAACTCAGGCTGTGATTACATACTTGTAAAGATAGACATGAAATGGAATGGAGTTGTCTCTAGCCTTGAAAGTCAAATTCTCTTCCTTAAGAGTCACCTTTTGACTGCAAAGCAGTAGTGCTTTTCAGAGTACTATGGTAGAGCAACAATGGCATCCAGTGTTTAGGGCTGTAAATCCTCTGCTGAATACTACAGCACATATCTCAGAATATTTTTCCACTTTAAAGCTTCCAGTTTAAAAGTCTAAATTTGCATAAAGTGAATAATTTTCTAAGGTTAGCACATGTTACAGTGTTTATTGATTCATTTATACTAGCAATGTTTACCTATTGGTTACAAAGGATTACCTGAATTCAAACATAGCTTGCCCACTGCTTATGGCTATTAAAATACAAAACTAGACCTTCACTTTTCGTGCAAGTGCTTTAACTTGCTACATGTTGTCTCTCCTAGGGGTTTGTATTGATTATGGGAAAGAAGCCAGATGTTGGAAGTCAGGAATGGAATAGCACTTCTAAATTAAAATAATACGTAACTGCTGGTGGTACATAGTTACTTCCTTAGCAAAATCAGCATTTAGAGAATTTGAGCAAGTCACTTAAATGCCAGTAACTTAAAAAACTTCTAAATGCCTTAGATACAAATAATTGAACTCCTCAAATGTACTTTCTACTTTGTGTAGGAGTCTACACCCTCATCCATAACAAATAAACAAAAATTTGTATTCAGTCGTCTGTTGAGATTTAGCAACTTAAAACAGTGCCCACCAGGCAGTATTTATTCATTAAAATTGCACTACAAAACAATTGCACAAGCCAAACAGCTTCTCCTTACTTCCTTTGCAGTGTCACATAACAATAACCAGTCAGTGCACATACCACAGCTCAAAAATGTTTATCCTCTTCTTAGTTCCACCAAACATAATCAGAAGTCTCAGTGTTGATGTTAGCCAATACTAATATTTAGTGGGACTTAGTGGTGGATCAGACCTTATAATTCATCTAAATTCCATTAAAAAGTACCAAAGTGAAAAAGATCCAAAGTTATACAAGTGTGACAGCTCAAACTGTGAATATTGGTCACTGAAAACACTCACCACCTCCTCAAAAGGCTCTGCTTTTATTTTCATACCATTGAAAACAGAGGAAGAGACTTGAATTCCCTGGAAACATTGAAGGTCAGGCTGGACGGGGCTCTGAGCAACCTGATCGAGTTGAAGATGTCCCTGCTTATGGCAGGGTGTTGGACTAGATGATCTTTAAAGGTCCCTTCCAACCCAAACCATTCTATGATTCTATGATTCTATGAATTGGAAATTCTAAGGGCAATGGCCTTTCTCTCTCTCTTTTTTTCTCTCTGAGGTTCATCTTATTACAGATGGTCCTAGTGATTAAAACAAATAATATCTGTACAGTTGCGTACAGTGATAAATAATATTAAAGTATTCCAATGTGGAATGAAAGACAGAAAGAGCAGCAGAAGGTTCCAAGGACAAAATTTTAAAAGTAACACTCACTCAAAGGAGAAATAGGAAGGGCTGGATGACAATAAGAAAGCCATGCTATTAAATTAAGTATTATAAAATGTTGGAAGATGCATTTAGGGAATACTAATGAAAATGAAATTAACAGCTTGGAGTGTCATGTTCTTACGCAGGTGGTTCTTGGACAGCTTCAGTACTCAGTACTTAGTACAATAAATAAGATGAGTCTTTAGGGAATATTTAACCTAACAAATGTTTAAGAAAGATTTCAACAAGGTAGGAGCTGGATCTACAGGTCTTGTCACTTCAAAGGTCAGCACATCTCTGCAAACCCACCAAACTAGTCTACTACAATTTTTGCAAAGATGTCCTGTTTCTGTACTAATGAACATTAGCAGCTGGTAACACCTGAGAAAGACCTCAGAATAGTAACCAATTAGTAAGTTATTATAACTGTAACGCACAATCGTAACATGTCTGTGGGAAAGGCAAATGTGCGCCAATGTTGTATCACTGGAGGTATTACTACACAGCAAATTATAAAGCCATGTCACAAAGCTCAGGGAGATCTCATCTTCCGGAAAGATTGCAATTCTGCAGCTGCAGAGGTTAAGCTGGAAGACAACAATGCTAGATTGTTTTTATTTCAATTAAATACTTTCTTCACAATGTTTACAATCTGAAAATTTAATAGGAAAGGTTCTCACTCATGCATAACTTAGGACTGATGGAAAACCAGGAACAACTCTAATAATATATTTTCTATACCATTCTATTTATATCAGCTTTGCCTAGCCTTATGTAATTAAATTTTATGTATCGATAAGATAGAAAATGGCAGGGGGGGGCTCATCATAAAAAATACTGTATACTTCATAGTATACTGTACTATATATAGTCCACTACACTATAGTATATACACTGTATAACATCCTGTAAGGCATAAAGCAAATCTGTTCTAAAAGTGCAGAGGTAAGAATGTCTCATCCTGAGATGTAAATCAGAAGTTCATGGAACTAAGCAGCGTGGCGGTGCGACAGGCAAGCTGCCTCTGCCCAAGTCACTTCAGCAACAGCAGAAATGTGCCCGTAATGACCTTTGTGTCTGTTTTGAAGTGGAGGAAAATATTTATTAGCCGAACTGTATGCGATAGTACAGGGAAAAGGCAAAGAGAGGAATCATATTTTGCCCAATATCAGTGTAAGGAGAGTGTCAGGATGTTATCTCATTCAGCTACCTCTCATTAAAAAATATTCAAGTGTTTGCAGAAATATTTGCCCTCTTGACTTTCTGCACAGATCCCCAGCTTTGTATGTAGTTATGGAAGATCTCTTTGAAAATACATTCTTAAACATATATTTTTACATGTAGCTATTCTGAATTGTAAAATGTCTGTTCTTAAAAAGAAACATCAAGATATCACAAAAAATTGATGGTAAAATTTTGTGCCACACTACCTGTTAGAATGTGACTCAGTCTTAGAATCTTTTGACTCTGTCTACCCTGACACTAAAGATAGTTAAGAAGGCTCTGTGTTTAGTAATATGGGGATAGCCATTATAAAATAACTGTTTATACATATCATGTTAATTAGTACACATTCTCAGCAACCTCTTTACCAGTTTGCATGATGTAAAGGTTGAAATACAAAGCATTTACTGCATTCTGTAGGCATGGTAAGGTACAGGAGACCTAAGGGAGGGCACAGGAACAGGAATCTCCCATATCAGGATAGGTACACCCCTTGGGTTCCACCTGGTTTTGGCAGATACAGGTAAGATGCAAAGCTAAAGATTCCTTGCCTTATGAGAAACTTGTGCTGTAGGAATTTGTGGCTTTAGCATTGATATAGAGCCACAGCACATCATTGGATATTGATTGGAATTTTTCACTCTACAGCAGTCTATGAGTAACAATTCAGGTGCCCAAAAAACTATGGTTGTGGCTGATTTCACCAGTGACTAAATAAATTTGGAGGTGCCTTAGTAATGCCCAATACACACAATGATCTGAGCTTTAGGACCAATCCTGTCTAACTAACTTTTAATGATCAAGACAGACATCCCCTCGGTGGCTTATACATTAGTATTGTTCAGGACATTATGATAATGAAGTCTCGGGGAAGACATATTGAGCTAGAAACACAGGTGAATCTGTTAGTACTACTTCAGTAATAAATATTTGCTCCTCACCTTTGCTGCAGCAGACCTGTGCAAGCCAATCATAAACTCCACAGAGCAGAAATGAGCAGATATCACACGGTTCTGGCTCAGACCTTGCCACACCACCACCTTTTTCTGAAACATGGTAAGAGGTTGTATCTGAGATTTTGCTGTCTAAAAGGACTCCAGTTTCAAAAACATTTCTGGGTGACTTAATATTTGCTTTCTTCAGTAGCTCAATAAATACTATCTCTGGCAGTGATTGCAAATCAAACACCACAGGAGTGTTTTAATGAACAACCTGAGTTCAGTAAAAGTAATTAATGGGAAAATAACATTCTCTGAAAGATTCTTTTTCCTTTAATTTGATGAATCTATGAATTGAACCATTGTAATTTAGTTTGAATCATACACAAGAACTGATAAATTGCAAAATGAAAGAGTTAAAAGATACAGTGAAAATAATGACTAATGAAGAGTCCTCCAGTGATCAAAAAAAAGGACATAAACGGTTAACTGTTTATGATACCACTCTCAGTTCTAGAAACCTGGTTTACCTTTATTGAACCTCACAACAGTTTGTGCATAATACTGTATTTTTATTACATATTTATTTATTTATTTATAAGTTTCTTATTTATTAAGAAACAACAAGATTGATTGTTTCTTAAAATGTGAAAGCTCTACATTTAGAGGAGTCCTTGCTTGTGAAAAATGTATTAGAGTTTCACATGAACACATATTCAAACAGACCTGGTTAGTAACACATTAAAATAAATAAACTGACAGTTATATAAAATACGCCAATGAAATATTAATTTATTTATCTAGGAATCTTACTCCTACTCTCTGCCTGTATAGACCCCAGAGGTCCTTGGTTGCTCTTCCAATTTGCTCTAGGTTCTTTTGACATGCATATTATTAGGAACTCTAGGTATGTATAAATAAATAAAAAGTTTTATGCTGTAAAATTTATGATACAGCAAAAACTTCCTCGGTATCTAAAACATCTAACTCAATTCTTTTAGGTACTTCTATCTTGGTGTATTTTTTGAACTTCATAGAGAAGCTTTAGAAAGGGAATCATAAATTGTTCAGGGTATGTGTAGCTAGGTCAAAGACCAAAGCTCTGAGCTAACAAAATGTTGTGATCAGTTTGTAACCCAAAGTCTGTTTATGTCTCAGTTGGTCTGTGTTTAAAAAGAGGAATTACAAGCATGCGTCAAACTATTGCCATTATTGTCAGTCCTGTAGAAGGAGCTGCCAAATATTTTACTGCACTCTTGCACAGTAATTGGTATTCGACTGTTGTTCTTCACCTAATGCTGCTAAACAAACTTTTGACGTAGTTCAAATGATGAGCTTTGATGATGGAGACAGCCCATACGGGAAGGGGAGGATGAAGAATAGTGTGGAATGAAACTGAAAAGGAAGGCAGCTGGTGCAAGTAACAAAACTTTTAACTAACCTTTCGTTGTAAAGTCTTAATTCTCAATGCCATTCTCAAGGCCACAGGAAGGTATATTACAGCGAATTTTCAGAGGTCTCCTAATGTTAATTTAAAGCTCCACACCTGCTTTGTTTTTACCTGACTTGAGTAATCTTTCCACGGGTTTTGAAGTGACAGGTGATGAATACTGGAAAGAATGAGCTAGCAGCTGTCCAAGGGGAAGCGGGAAGCAGAGGAATGGGAAGTACTGCTTATGAATGGGAAGCAGAAGCAAAACAAGTCACTGCAAAAGAAGCATAGCTTAGCATATTCCAGTTGTAAAGTAAACTAAAGAGCTTTGCGCAGGTTTGCCCAGTCTGGCATGGTTCCTCACTCAGAAGAAACAGAAAGTTTTTAAATCCATCATCATGACGGTGGCTCAAGTCCTGGATTCTGAGCTGGGCATACATAGCTCTGCTGGGATGAGAATGATTATGGGGACTGCTTCCTTGAGTATGTTTACATTGTACTTTCCTATTTCCCTGCTTAAATGAGTGAAAAAGCCTGGCAAGAGAGTATGCACACTGCAAACTAACTTTGAAGCAGGTAGAACTGACTGGAAAGCAATAACAAGCTATGCATGTTAAACTTTTTATCAGGTAAAATATGTTTTCTATTTAAATGTAAAATTTTTAAATGCTATTTTTTATTCTTCACAACTATGGCAGGCAGATCAAAAGATGACAGTCCTGTGATAAGATACATATTTATTTATCAATTTACATTATACTAAGTCACACCGTTGTAAAATAGTTTAGATGCCTTGCATACTTTTCCCTTCATATATTCGTTGTCATAGAGCCTGTGTGTTAAAATACACTGATGGACAGAAAAGTGTCTGGATTCTGAAAACAGAAAGGATGTATTTGGACAGACCTTCATAGATGTGAAACTTTGTGCCTGGGGAAAAAAGAAAAAGTGCTAATTCAAGAAGATTTTTATGTTTTTTTCTATTTTTTTATTTTATATTATTATTTTATCTTTTTCTTAATGTGTCCTACCTGCATAGATGTCTACCAAGTATGTGTAAAGGCATGTACAAACACACAGCAACAGATGCCCTCTCTATTAAATCGCCACTGTCTAATTAGACAAGAGCTGCACAAGCCAAAATAACAGAACTTGCAAGCAGAATGAAGAACATCAGTGATGTACTTTTTTTATTAGTCGAAATTTATATATCTGCTAACTCAAATCTTTTTGGCCACACTGACCATGAGATTCAAAACCAGGAAAATACAGAAGAGTTGACAATTAGGAAGGGGAGCAGAGATGAACATGAGAGCGTCTTTCTATTTTCTGATTCCTTTAAGACTGGAAAATTGCAGTGTTAAACAGGAACTATCTCCCGTTCTCTATTTCTCCCCTGATCCCCTCTCTTTGTGCATGATCAGAGTACAGCATTTTTAATGAATCAAGACACAATCAGAGTGAATTATTTCTAATTTTTTGTGCTTTTTCTAGTCTGCAGAGAAAGCAGATGGCTAGCAGTTATGGACCTATGGTCCGCTTTTGGCTATTCATTGGTGCAGGAGGGAGAAAGGAGGAAAGTACTAGCAGCCAGGATCCCTCAAGCAAAAAGCGCTTCCAGGAGGGTGAGTCACAGCACCTGAGGGAGGCAAGCAGAGCGCTAATCATCTCTCTCATTTATTACCTGAGAGATGCTGATGGCAGATGGAGTGAGAGAACATAGCTCTCCTGTAGGGCTAGATAAGGAAGCAAGATCAATGATTGCTATGTACAAAAGTACAATAAAGACACCAGTGAAAAAAACTGCCTGGAATCAAAATAAGGAAATGCAAAAAAACCAACCAACCCAACAACAATAGCGACAATAAGACCAATAACAATAATAAACAACCAGCCATCACAGACCTGTGCAACTTCAACATTTCTGCTCTTTTGTCTCATAACAGGATGACGTGCCAGTTCTAGCCTTACAAACAAAATGTTTATGAAATATATTTTGTGGTTTTAACTGTCTGTTGTCTTTAGATTAAAATATATCACCAGCTCCCCCACCAAAACTTTAACATTGCCCTCCCATTAGTTTCCAGGGTGTTAGAGAAAAACAGGTGTTCAACAATCTGTGGCATATGGAGTTTCTACTCTTTGGCTTTAATTTACTTCTGTTCCCTTCTCTGTTAACTGCACTGTGATATACATTATCTGGTTTCCCTTCGAGTAAACATGGAACAGTTACAAAAGAAGTTCTTTTTTCTTTCTCTTTTCCTTTTCCTTTTTTTTTTTAAACTCTTGCAATGTTAACACTGAAATACATGAGTTGAATGGAAATAAGTAATGCCACAGCCAAAGCAAAATAGGAACACAAGATGCCTCTGGGGAAACTGTGAGCTTTCAGAAGGGATTCTCTGATTCTCTGATTTTCCTTCAGAATCAGGAAACACGGAGTAACACATACTGGACTAAAACAAGTTTCCTCCCTTGACTGTCTGGGGCTAGTCAGCTCAAAAGGTTTTATCCAGTGTTAACACTGGGTGTGTGAATGTTCTCTTATAGCTGCTTCTTTATCTTGAGTGAAAAGAAGTATGCATATAAGGGAAAATGCACATTTTGGGAAGCTCACTGGAACACCCAGAACAAGAACGTGCATAAATATATTGAGAATGATATTTCATCTCCTGTTGATACTTCTCCCCCAGTAACAGAGTAAAACTTGTACAAGGAAAGGAAGCAAGAAATTCCATTTTTGTAGATAAACTGTGCAGAGTATTCGGGAGGGGTAAAATCATAGAATGGTTTGGATTGGAACGGACTGACGTGAATGAAATTTTGTTACGTGGCTTTGGTTTAGCAGCAATTTAGGATTTATTAATATTTTTGAGATACAGCACAAGATTAGGTTGTACAATTTTAACAGTACTTAATCATCAGCCAATTTAAAAGAGTGACTCAATGGAATTTGTTACGATCAAATTTGTGACTTAAAAACTAGAAAACAGCAAGGATCACCTGAAACTTACAGCAGGGTTGCACACAGATGGAGGTTAAATCAGATCACACACACGCACAGACAGGTAAAACAGTTCTGAACCACACACACAGACAAAATAGTCCTGAACCAGACTGCAAATGCACATAAAGATAAAACAGTTCTGAACCAAATTTTAGCCTCCCCCACCACCACCCCCGCCGCGGAGGTTACTCTATGATTAAAATATCCCTTTCGTGAGTTTCATGAATTACCCACTTTTATGTGCTGGCATCCATCAACGGATGGTCAGTGAACCTCACGAAATCGGGCCTTTAAGTCCTCACAAAATCATTGATGGATGATGTTTTAATCCTCACAAAATCTACCCCGAGAGGCGTCCCAGATCAGGGGGAGATACTGGGTCACACAGACCGCTGCGGTCACCAGAGAGCTTCAAAGGTCTCACCTCGGATCGCTATTTATAGGGTCTTGAGATGATTGGCTTCGGTCTTTATTTTATATTCTGGCCACAATTTGTGCTGAGTCATTCTGACATACAATTCAGGCAGCAGATGGCCCAGGTGTGGCCGGGGGGGGCCTGGCCACCCCAACCCCAGGCTACTGCACTTGCAACCAAGAGAACAGCACAATGGAAGGTTTTCCCAAAGCACGCGTAGCTTATCCTGAGATCCCAGAGTGGCCCAGGGGGCTGCACTACTACAGGGACCATAAAGACCATCTTGTTCCAACCCCCCTGCCCTGGGCAGGGACACCTTCCACCAGACCGGGTTGCCCAAAGCCCCGTCCAGCCTGGCCTTGGGCACTGCCAGGGAGGGG
>JAVKLA010000180.1:0-15870 GCA_034782735.1 Sagittarius serpentarius
GTCTAAACACGACTGAGCAACAACTGAAAACATCAGGGTGTTATCAACATTCTTCTCATACTAAATCCAAAACATAATATTATATCAGCTATTAAAAATAAAATTAACTCTATCCCAGCTGAAACCAGGACAAAAACAAAAGAGTAATGAGGGTAAAGGGTTAAATCTCAGAAGGTAACAGAAATGTCTATATAAAATTTGGCTTTGTTACTGAGAACTTCACGTATACATATACAGACATACAGGCATGTGCATACTTGCATATATTTACATACAAAAATATATGTAATTTCCTCTCCTCGATAACTTTGAATCCTTTAAATGAAACTTTTAAATACAGCACTGAACAAAACAGGAACTGAGAACACGAGAAACAGAAAAGTAGGGACACTCTAGTATCAAATGCACTATGTAAGTAAAGTGAGGCTGTTGCAAGCAAAGGTAAACTGTGGGCGGTTCTTTCATCCTCTAGATTCCTCTTTTGTTTGGCCAGCTAAAAGTGTATTCCTAAAATACCATAAAAACTTCCACTCCAACTGTCTATGTGATCTATGCTCTCATTGAACTATGCAGCTGCGTTTAAGGGTAGGACATTTTCTAGGGATGTTACTGCGCTTTCAGAAACAGGGCTTCTTTCTCTGCTGAGTCCTTTTTCATTTTGCTTCCAGCTCAGACAGGAGGGAGAGAGAAAGATAAACATGAAGACAACTCATTTCTTCCTTCATTTACCTGTAAGAAAGGATGAGGGTAAGGCCTGGATAAATTGTTACTTTTGAAGCTACTACATACTGTGGAATGGATACCTTATAATTAGTTACAGATTGATAACATCCACAAGCTGGGACGCTGGGTTGATGAGTGCTTTACAAATATACAAAAAGCTGGATCATCTAATGCTTTTGTATTCATAGAGTAAGTCATTCTGCCTTCTTTAGGAATGGTGAGCCCGTACAATGAGAGAATTTGACCCTCAGGATGCCTTACAGAATTGCTAGTCCCCTCAATTACCCTGCTCACATATGGGGAGCTCAAAGAAATGCATCACACCGTAATATGGTTGTCCCTCATTCAATCTAGGAAGATCATTATCTCTGGAGTTAATAGTACAATATTTAACCCAGCAGAGTGTATTTAGACTTGCTATTAAACAACAATATTGAACTAAGCAATAACCAGCTCTTGTCTCAGCTATTTATGATTCCAGCAATATATTATATGCATCACTGGTTTTCTCTTCTGGCATCTGTAAACTCTTCTGACTAGTTAAATGTTCCAGCATTGATACTAGAAGCAGCAATCACTACATGCCGATTTGCTGCTAATGAAGGAAACAGATCCAAGACCTAGGGTCACCTTCCTTTATCTGCAATGCATTCTAATTTTTTCTAAAAGAAGGTTTATTTGCTAGGAAGAAGGAGGGGAGGGAGGAGAGTTCTGCTGGTATCATTGTACAATTTACATGAGACCTTCCCTGGTACTTATGCCTGCAAAGGCAGAAAAAATTGAAGTGTACAAAGCAGAGCTTCAGTGCTTCTTCATCTTGAGTCAAGCCACACTGTGTGCATGCATGTAAGTCACTGCTAGAAGCTTCTGTCTACACATAATCACCAATTTTTCCAACTCTCAAGACCTTATGCTACAAAGCAGATGACAGAAGACTCATCAGATAAATCCCTTCCAGCAAGGAAAAACAATTGCACTTCTGTCTTCCTTCACATCGATTATTTATAGTCCCCCAGCAGCTGCCAAGGGACAGCACTGGCAGGCAAGCAGGTTGTCAATACAGCCTAGTGGGCTCTCCCACCACCCTTCTGGAAAGAAGAATTCTTTCCTGTAAATTGAGTATATCAAAATCTGAAGTATGTGGCTAAAAAGTCTAGACTGGTGCTTCCTCAAGCTAGACGCATATAAAACCTGTTGGGCCACATGAGGGTACCATGTTTATACGCTGTCTAGATGGGCTCCACAAATGGTGTCACAATGTTTTTACTTCCTTAGTTTCCCCTATACTTCAGCCAAATCTGTTGTTTTTCCCTTCTTCTGCTTCTGAAATGTCATGTTTGGTTGGTGCTAAATACCCATCATGCTCCACCACAGAGGCAGCCATATTTCAGGAGGAAGGGTGGATGGTATTTCTTTATCATGAAGTACCACACATACAAATAAATCAATACAGAAGTTAAGAAGAGTTCAGGATATATTAGTGCTAAGCTGACAAGCTGTAGGCACAGAATGCTTTCCTTTGATTTTCTCCCCTTCCTTGTCTTGACAGAAATAGCCCCAGTCCCACCCACAACCCAGTGCTTCACAGCAGTGACTAAAGAGATCTTTCCTTAAGCAACCTACTGCTGCAGGTACCATGGAAATGGCAGATGCAGAAATCTCAGCTGTCATCCTCCTAATGAAAGTCATGATGAACACAGGCAAGTTCGTTATGAAAATGAGTGTTGATTCCTGATACAAGTGCTAAATAGATCCCTTGTTTTATCTCATCTCCTTTTTCCTGCCCTAGTAAGCTCCTTGGTCTGCTCATCGTCTGCGGCAGGGCAGAGCCTGCACCTGCAGATTATACTGAGTGAGGACAGTTGGTTAGTGTGGAAAGAGATCATTTAGATCTTCATTGGACAGAGGCCGGAGATACAAGCCCATGGAGAAGGGAAAAAGTCATTGAAATTTCTTGTAGATTTACAGGGAGAGGACAATACAAGGAAAGTCTAGGAATTACAAGGATAATAAGGACAGGCTAGAGAAAAGCCCCAGAGACTTGAATACTTTCTTTCTACAAAGATGTGGATTTAAGACACATTGCTATCTGTCACGAAGGAGTTCAAACAGTCTCAGAGAGAGGCCTGAGAGTGGATTACAACCAGAGCCACAACAATCTGTGTTTTTCCCTCTATTTTACTCATTTCCAGCAGCAGTGTTAAGGAGGATGTGGTTTATGGTACAGTTAAAACTGAACTTAAGAGCACTGCACAAATAGCCTGAAAGAGGTGTACATGTATGCAGAAATGTGCAGGTAAAATATCATAAAAGCTCAACCATTCAACAAAATGGCTTTGAAAGGTTTTATTATACACAGCTGTTTATAGATTTTTTTTCAGGTCAAAAAGACCCATGGAGATCCTGCAGCCTCAAAGTCTTGATAGTATTAATGGCAACACTTCACCTAGGAATTTCTCTACTCAGCTCAGTAACTTCTGGAGTGGTTAAAACTCCTCTCTTAGAAAGACATCTCATTGCAATTGAAAGATTGAAAGTGATGGAAAACCTTCCTTTTCCTCTGAGCAGTCAGCCAAGGTTGTTAATTATCTCTGCCATTAAGAAAATAAATAGATCAGAAATAAAAAAGATCTTGCTTTCATTTTTAATTCATCTAGTTTCAGTTTCCAGCTACTGTTTCTTGTTACGACTTTGTCTAAAATTAATGAGCCCTCTTCCACCTCTGCACTGTATACTAGATATCCCCACTGGAGATACTTAAAGAATGTGATCAAGTTACCTTTTAACCTTATTATAGACACAGGCAGCAAAATCTCTCCTATGATGACTCCCCATTCACTTCTTAATGCTGAACTTTAGCGACCACTTCTACAAGTGAGAAAGCAATTTATTCTCTTTGACAATGCAGGGCTCTCTTGGGGCATTCTGCAATAAGGGCCAGAAACAGTGGCTGTTCTCAGACACAGAGATCTGCGATATAGGTGAGGGCTGAAACTACCTGCTCAGTTTTATGTACCTCAACATTCAACTTGTGGAAACAAGTTTTCCACACTCAGGTCACAGAAATCCTTAGCCTAGTCGTGAAGATCCAAGCCTCAGCTCTGACATCTCTTGGCCAGCCATTCCCCAGCTGCATCAGCAGAAAGAAAACATGGACTTAGGAAATGATGTGAAGGAAGAGTGAAAGTGCAGGGGACAGCAGGCAAGAAGGGGTCAGCTGACATGTCTTACCTTTACAAACCTTGACACTTAGGTTTCTTTTCCTCCTTTTGAATTCAGAATGACACCTGGACTAAGAAATCCAACAAATGTACAGGATCAACCCATAAACTTAGGCATGTAAAATATTGTTAGAGGAATGTGAGCTGGCGGTCTTATTCAGTTGAAATAAGTTTACAACAGAGAATTAAGTCCTTAATCTACATTCCAGATTGCAGTGAATAATGCAAATACCGAACCCACTATCAGAGGGCAAAATTAGCTTAGTAGGTTGGTTGGTTGGCTCGTTGGTTGGGGTTTTTTTTCTTTCCTATTTTCTCTCTTCTCCTACCTTCCCTCTAGTAGGTAACAAATAATTTTTTCAATTTCTTTTTTTCTTAAATCTCACCAATGTTATTCCATTTGCATTGTGGTTGAGTTTTATCAAGGGCTCAAGAGACAGAGATGTAAAGAGATGTTGGAAAAAGTCTTAAAGTGTCTCTCTGAAGCATTTCTCATTTTTCAGATCTTGTTTGAGTTAGCCATATAACATCCGCCCACACGATGCTTTTCAGCTACTACAAACAGGAAGCACTTTTAATGCAATGTTTGTGTTTCACTGTAGAGCTTCTTACCAACAAAAGAGAAACCATTTTAAGTCAGTGGGGATTTAAGGGCATAAACCTCATTGACTGTGAAAAGAAATTAGGACCTTAGTTGTCTGCTGTGACTTTTACAGCTTTACCTTCTCCCAAAGAAAAACATCATGCTGTATCCAAGTACAACAGCAAGAGTAGAGCCCTTTCACTAAAGCAGGTTGAAGAAATTTAGAATAAAATAATATCCACACATGAACTTTTGCACACTCATAGCACTCTATACTGTTCCAAGGAATAGTCCCTTGTCCTGTGACTATCTGTCTGCTAGAATTATTTAAAAGTTTCAGACCTAAACAGCTATAATGCAGTTGCTTCTGTGGTAAATTGCTGGAAAGTCCACCCAACAGTATTGGACAGAACAGTGGAATTCACAACAAAAAGACATAAAATTCTTTAAACAAGGGTAGCCAGCTCCTAGCCCTTACAGCTCTTTAGAGAAGAGAGGTGGGATTCTTAAACACACCAAGGGTAGGAGGTGGGATTCTTAAACACACCAAGGGTAGGATTCACACAACAATTTAAGCTTTATGAAACCATATAAAAATAACGCATCCCACTTCTTAGCCTGGCGTCCAAGTTTCCTCTCTCTGCAAAGGAAAGACAAGTGCCTTCCAAAGGGCAATTCCTTCTAAAACCAGTACCTAAAATAGGTGGAATAAATTGCCATGTGATTTTCATAGGGCAGAGAAGGATCCTAGCTAATTAACCTGCTTTAGAGACACACATCTTTGTTTGTTTAAATTCCAAGATGTAAATCTTCATTGCCATCAATTTAGGTTTTACATCTCACACCGACTTCTCATCCTGGGAGAGGGATTTTACTAAAGAAAAGGTCATACCACTATCAAATAATTAACACAGATTTAAAAAACAAAACAAAGCAAAAAAATAACACTGAAGAAGCACGGTACACTCTACCTTCTCCAAGAACAAGTGTTAAGTCACAGATATCAGTCCATCAAGTCATTATAGTCCCTAGTGTTATGCTAAAAACCCATAGATGTAAAGAAGAAAATATCTTATCTTAGCACTTTGTGACTTATACGAAATATTCTAAAGCTAATATTATGGGGAAACTTCGTAACTGCTTCAATATGTCTCTCTCCAAAAGTATTAATAAAATCTCAAACGAAGACCCCGGGTGGGAAGTCCTTAATCATTATTGTGATCTTAATTGGCATTGATTTGTCATCCAGCTGAGAGCTCTTCGTTTCCACAGGGAATACCTATTTTCACAGGAGTAGAAAAGACATAAATTCAAAAAGTGAATGAAGATAAAATTAAGCATTTTTTTAGGTTGTTTCTGAATAACCCAATAATTGACAGGAGCATTACTCACCACAGAATCTGAGAAGGAAACCTCCTGAGAGCAATCCTTTTTTTCTCCTACTCAAAAATGCACATAGGTTTCCTTTCATTCTTTCCTCTGGGCATAAGGTGTCAAAAAGGAATAGAGCTTCCTAAACATGTTCACAGTTTAAATGCACTGTATGCTTGGATACGAAATCAGCAGTTCCAAGTAATTGTAAGCAGACTGTACACATCCATACGTAGTAAGTGACAGAATGTATAAATAACCATCTCCAGGAGGAAAGAAAACTTTAGAGACATATCAGCATCATGCACAGGGTAAGCAGATGTGCAAGAGCAAGCCAATGCAATCCAGCCACATTTAACTGATGTAATGTCTCATGCAACATTGGTGTCACAAAGCCAATTTCATGAGCTAACGTAATTAATACTGTGGGTTAATCCAAATTAAAACAAAAGATTTTCAGTGAATCTTGGTCTGTTTTTCACCTCTCTCCTAGAAGACATTTAGCTGTCACCTAGGTACAACCATGGGTAAGTCCCACAATGACCCTGGACCTCTGAAACTGAAGGCAGGTTTTGGATGGAGTCTGCTGGACTCTGAAGCAATTCACCATGACTTGATGACCTAGAAGAAGAGCAGTAATAAATCTGGCCTGGCTCAGCTGTGCAGCTGGTGGTTTGTTTGCAGACAGCACTCACTTTTCCCTGTGAATGAGATGAACCTGTGACCCAGTATGTATCAACAGAGCATTTCAATTCATCTGGAAGTCAGAAGGGATCAGCAGCTGTAGCTCCATTCTCTAACTGTACATGGCTTGTAATTAGATGGAGTAGATGCACAGGGTATGTTGCTGTTCTTGACATTCATAATCTTCACAAGCACTCACTACAAGGAAAAAAACCAAATAATCCGAGGGGAGAGTTCACCAGGAAAAAAAACCCACAGTTATTTTAAGCTGATTCAGTTGCTTTTCCTACTGCCCTTTCACACTAATTCTGTCTGTTGGATGACACAAAAGAACTGGCCCACTGGTGAGTTATTTCATTCAGATTTGTCCCATTCTGACTCCTCCAGGGATATGGAGAAAATAATTTATTTCCTTGGATTGAGTAACAAACCAATAAAGGGTCTAATTTTGCAAAGACATGATATTCCAGTGAAGAAAGTTTTGTAGAACTTACGGCAGCAAAGAAAAGAAAAATAGCTTTCTTGGAGTAAGTAAGAAACGGGACTTCTGGCTGGAAGCATCCTGAACTCCTGCTGCAAAGCCTGATCCAGAGCAAGTCTTTTCACCAGGTTCAGCAGATCTCACACCGGGGCAAAGTACTCAGCAAGTACCAGAACTGAGCATTTATTCCCAGAGTCACCATCAGTGGGTTAGAAATAATTGATCTATAATGATAACACATATAGGAAAAGTAAAAAGAAATCAACTTCTGTCTCTTCGGACCTAGTTTCAAACTTGATCTAACGTGCCTTGTTTTTTCCCTTGACTTCTACTCATCCAGCTCCTTTTCTTTCCCTCTTCCAAGGCTTGCATTTCCTGAAAGGCTGGGAAGGTGTAGATAATAAACAAATCACCACCAAAATACCGTGTTTCAGCTCACACTCTGCCCTCACCTGTACTGATATGGATTGTGCCAGTCTGCATCTGACACCTCAGTAATTTCACAAACCGAAGATCAGAGAGAGAGGGTCTAGTCCATCACAGAAAGACAGCCAAATCAATACTGTTAATTTTACCAATGTAGGGTTCAACCAATTGCTATGTCTGGCCTGCTGTGTACCAGTGTGAAGTTCAGCATTGTATTAAACCATTAATTTTCAGGGTGGCAAAGGGAGGTTTAAGGAGAAACATAAAATATAAACTGCTACATTTTAAGACTTCCCAGAACATCCAGAACAAATTTGTTTCTTGTTTAGTCCAACACTGAAGAACTTCAATACCCAAGATCAGAGATTGTCTGATTGGTGATGACAGAATTATCTTATTTGAATAGGGGAATAATTTAAATTTCCTTCATTATACATATATTTATACTGTATAATAATTTTGCTTTCTTTCCATTATATATTATTCTATCTCATCCCAGAATGAGAAGCTACAAATCATCAGTGACACACAGGTATCAAAATTTAATATACCTGTTGATTTCTTTCCAGAGTTTCTCTTGTCTTTGTGAAAGAGGCCTGGAGCCCAGCTATTAATCAGGCTCCTGGCTTTTTCTTAATGGTGTGACAAAGGAGCAACCATTTTGATATAAGGAAATCAGAGCTTCCTAGTTAGGATCCACTGGGGTATGTAATCAAGTTGAGGTATCCAGGAGAGGATCCACACTCAGTCAAAGTGCATCTATATTCCCATTATACCAATATTTGTAGGACTAAACAGTCATTACAAAAATCAAACTCAATTTAAGAGAAGAAAATTTACTCAATTTAATTTGACAAGGGAGTGATTATATTCTTACGAAGATGTAATTTCTTTTTTGAGATCAGAGTATACTTGGAGAACACAGTTAAGCTCCTTCATTAGACCCCACAGGTTACCATAGATGCAACACCAGTAAAACCCACTATCAGAGAGCAAAACTGCTGCATTGCAGTCACTCCAAATGTAAGGGTCATACTACACCCTAGGTGATAAAATCAGTGTTGCCGTACGACGGACTTCAGCTGTGAAGCACATTACTACCTGCTGCACCAGAACAGAACACTGTTGAAAAGATGGCTTAATAATTTGCAGTAACACCTAACAGACTAGATACATTTAATCTGAGCACTCTAACATCTCAGGCATGAGAGAAATTCAAACCACAGTATTAGTCGCCGGTACTCATTGTATTTAATGCCAGACTGGCAGCTTTTGAAAAGCAAGCCCTGTTACTGATCCCTAGGTGTGTGACCCCACCAGATCTGACCTCCACAGCCTGCTTGCTCCCTAAAGACTCTCTTGGAAGGCTTCTGTCAGGAGCAGCAGTTAGCGTTGATTGAGATGAGATTCGTTATGATGTGGACACCTGTCTAGGAAAAACTGGACTAGAAACATTGACTCATTTTACTCAGATAAATGAACAGCCATTGGTGACAGCTTTTAGGTAGTGCCAACAGAGCTGGCTCTAAACCGATGACTTATGTAGAGGTCTCTTCATCTTGAACCTTATGTTCTTAGTTTGAGGGAGAAAAATGACAAGATGACAAGCAGTTTCACTCTTTCCTTTGTTATCAAGGGGCAACAATTTAATGAGCGGTTAATTGAGACTTCAGCCACATTCATTATCCATCTACTATTACTGCACTTACCTCGAGCAAGGCATGTATTTTTTGCTCTCAGCCTTCCCTTAACTTAGGTGTCTCATAGTGGATGTCTAACCAGCTTCCACTTTACTGGCTCAGGACCCTTGATAAGAATCACTGGCAAAGCTGGTTTGCAGCACAGAAAAGAGTTAAGAGTCCCATAGATTGTTTAATAAAGGTAGTGTCATTTTCAATTATACAGCACAAACACTCCAGTAAATTCTACGTCACATCACCAAGGAAACTCACAGCAATAATTCAGTCAAAGCCAAAGAGAGGATTTCTACAACAGTTTAATAATAACAATGTGTTCTTCTCTGTTGCCCTTTATCCAAGGGTATCAGTGCTTTTCACCAATATTAATTCATTTTCTAAACACAACTTCAGAGTGTAATTTCAGGAAATTAACTGAGTATGACATTCCTATGTATCCTAAGTGTTGATCCTTTGCCATCTCTCTGCAGAGCAAGAAAAATCCCCATGAGCATCTCCAAATCACATGGTTAGAAATTCCTTCCCCCACCCTATGCTTTGTGCAACTAGCATCCTGGACATGACAAATGTAAAAATTAAGGAAGTATAATATTCTTGCATCTATTTTCCACTTCATCCAAATTCTCTTTTATGGTCCCCAATAAGAAGTGCACCAGCCTGGAATACTTAAAGCCAAGAGTTACAAAGGCTGCTGGGTAATGAAGGACATAAATAGTTGGATTCTTTTTCACCATGCGTCTTACCCTACGTGTCTGTATGCAGAGCTCCTGTAACGACATAAAACAGCAGATCATGATCCCCACCCAAACTGTTGTAGTCAGAGAGAAAAAAGGCATTATAATGGTAATCAAACGAACAGAGCCACAGGCTCACAAGATGTTTCTTCTTTCCCCAGACACACTCTATCACATGTCCCATGACAGGACATTTTCCTGATCCATGACTCAGTTTCCCTGTTCAGGAAAACAGACCTATTCTGTTTATTGCAAGACTAGTGCACAGGCTGATTCTTTTACATCCTGGCACAGGAGACAAAGAAAGGCAAACTGTTGCCCAGGCACTTTAGGAACTGATAGTACTTCAGCTAATGACCGCAGCTCATATTTCTAGTACTGCCTATTCCTCTAACTTGTTTTCCTTTCATTCTTTTCTCTCTATTCTCACATAGGTCAACTTGACCTATGCTCAGGTGACAGCAAGTCTCTTTATCGACTTTGTATCTTGTGAAGATTCATCCTCCTGCTTTTCTAAATGTTAGTACTCTCTCTTTTCTGGGCAAATATGGATTTTTAACAGTGCCCTTGGCACATTCAGATACAAATCCTTACGTGTTGAAGGGGACGTTGGAGGGGAAAAATAGAAAAAGAAATCATATGTGTTGCCTGGACAAAAAGACTGACCCACTGCACACCATTTGAGAATATTACCCCCAAACCAGTGAAGGAACGGCAGCAACAGAACACACAAGCTATAACTCGGCTTTTAATGAGACAACTGTGATTTCATGCACAGAGATAACTATTGATTTGATCATCACTGGAAGGGTGAAGATGCAGCTTCTCCCCTTCCCACCTGTTTCCCTATAGCCCATCACCTTTCACAAACATGACACGCACATGTAGCACATAACTGAAATGCCACAGCAGACACAAGGAGTGTTTTAGGACACACGGTGACAGTGGCTCACACTAGAAATACAAACCTGCCAACTTGTTCCATAGCTGTAGGACATTTAATCCATACCAGCACTTGCTCTCAACTGGGGCTGATCAGTGTTTATTCAATGCTAACTACAGTTCACTAGGAGCAGAGCCAGCCCTCCTGGTTTTCTTCAGTGCTAGTGTATGCATAAGAAAATCATACTGGATCAAACAAAAGACCTTTTAATTCGGTGTCCTGTGCCCAGCTCCAGCCAATGCCAGATGCTTAAGCGAGAAGGCAAGCAGAAATTATATCTCCCAAGAAATGCTCCTCCAGATCCCGTGACCTGCGGATCAGGGCTTTCTAGAGCGAGAATTGAGGTCTTTGTGATTTATCTCCCATAGCTGACTGTTGCTTTATAAATAATCCAGTTCATTTATGGATCTCTTGGAAGTTCTTCATACCATAAAATCCTGAAATGAGGTTTGATATCACAGCATATACAAAAGGATCGCTTCTGGTTTGTTGGGAACATGCCAGCTAGCAACTTCACATACCCACAGCTTGCCTCCAATGGTCTTGCAATGGGCAGTGCACATGCTGAGGTCTGATAAGAAGAGATGGATGTATGCAGTCTGATGGGTGGTATCTCCTCAGATAGTGTGCAAACATGATTTTAAGGGAACTCAGCAGTTTTTAGTGTGATGCCTGAACCATTAGAAAGCCCATGAGTGTTTGCAGTTATGCATTTTCCCATTTCTACACATCACAGCTTAAAAAAAGGGAGAAATAAGTAGCAGGGCATCTCAAGTTTGTCATTGACATGGAGGATTTTAAGTAGACAGCAGAGCAGAAAACCCCATTGCTCTCTGCAGCATGCTATTGGTATTGCTTAGTTAGTTCCCTTGCTAACTCAAGCTGGGGAGCAGAAAGGGGAGCAGAAATGCATCTGCATTGGATCACACTATTCTTCCCATCTTCTGCCTCTCCAGAGTGAGTCTGGTCCAAGGTCTGACCTGCAGGAGCAGCCATTCACCCCTCCACCTTCACTTACAGGCCTGAGCAGGAACACGTACATGAAGGTGATTTCCACTCGCTCACCAGGACCCAGCTGACTCCTTACTTTGGCAAAGGCCATTACCAAGATCTACTTACAGTGAATGAAGTTGGTATCCAGCACCACTGCATTTTTCTGGCTTCCCTTTCCACCAAGCTTGGTGTTCTCTTTCCCTCCCTGAATTGCAATGGCTCAAGCAGGCAGTGTGGCTGCATTTCTCTATACAGGTGAAAACCAAGAGAGTAACTTAAATCATGATGAATTCTTACAAGATTGATTGCCAGATGCCAGTACAAGTAAAAGCAGTGCTGCTGTTCTTCAGGATTTTGGGGGGATCTCTCCAGAGGAAATTTTTTGTAGAAAAATGAGACTGCAGAGCTGTGAAGCTGTCACTGCTGGCCTAAAAAGTAGTGCACAGCATTCAGAGACATTAAAAATCCAGTAGTGAAACCTGTGTTCAAATCCTGGATCAAAAGTGGGAAGAGCTAAAAATAAATAAATAAATAAATAAAAATCCTTCTTCTGAAAGGGCAGATTCCTTCTGATTAACTGAGGGAGTATTACTTGTGTCTGGTCTTTCCTCCTGGAGTCTACATACTATATATTGATCTCCTATAGCTTGAGCTTTATAGCATGCATACTTTTTAGGACCAATAAAATCCCATATACTTTAGAACTTATAGAAAATGGCTGAGACATAAAAAAGATTTAGAAAATGACTGAGATACAGTCAGATCAGTCTAGTTCTGATTATCTTTTACAATTGTATGTATGTACATGCAAACATGCATACATATATAACTGAAACAGAAATAAAATTTCCAGCAGTCCAATTTATTCTAGATTTTTTTAAAATCCTAAATGAGACTAGGTTTGAATGCTAGCAATAGCAATGAGCTATTTCTCAAAGGGTTTGGCCTTATTACTAAGCTACTCTGGTAATAATAATGCCTGAATCCAAAGGCTTGTTTACATGGTCTGCTGCCTCCTTGCATGAACTATTGACCATCTGTGTAAGCGTTTCCTGGGCAATGGATTGAACTCAAACATGTGATGATCCCATACTGGCAATAATGAAAAAAAAGTTTTTATTTTTCCCCCAGAATAAAAGGCTTAATAAAAGTAACTCAACTTGAACTAGACTGTGTTGCCAGGAGCTACAGGGGGGAGAATGAATACTGAGACATTTTTAAGGATGTATTTTCATTTACATAAAAGTTTCAAAAAGAGGAGAAAAAGCATGAGGATGGGAATAAGGACTGAAATACAGTGAATTATAGATACTAATACTTTACATAGAATAGAAAGCCTTTGCAGCCACAAATATCCAAGGCATGGATTTGTAGAACCACATCCTAATTTCTGAAGTCTCTTTTGACATCAGCAATGTATTGTAAGTGTGGTGCCTATTCAGACGCATGTTGAAGGCACTTACACTCTGTGTGCAGGCAGGCAGGGGGTTAAAGGCTTTATGAGGTTTTTATTAAACTTTGGGAGTGTGCTTCCATTACATGGCTCTCCAGTGAACCGTGAATTTAACACAATTTACACTGTGATTGCTGTGAGCTAAGAGCATGCACACAATTTTTGCAGTGTGGTTAACAAACATTCATTAGATAAGGCATATTAAACTAGTGCCTTCCCATCCCCAGCCCATTCTTGCAGGTGAAAGTTTGGGAGGTTTGGGCGATTGTAGACTGCTGATCCTCTTAAACTGATGTCAGCCTTCCTTAAACGCTTCTGCATGAAGACACTCCAGACTGAGTCGTTCATTTCCATTTATTTACCATCCCTAACACACGCACAAACACACACTGATACAAACAGCAGGAGCAGATAAAGATGCTCTGACTCCCTGGCTGTTCGCCTTCCCAGTGCCAGAGGTTACTGGCCACTGATTCAGGAAGACAAAAAGGGAACTTGGACACATCTCTCAGTTGCTTCTGTTCCTAATTTGAGATTTTAGAATAAAATCACTTTACTAGACAGTTTAATCTAGGAACCTGTAAAACACAGCAATGGAGGGACGGGGACATGTACGCCTTGCCACTCTGTCCTGGGGCCAGTGATCTTCAGGATAGGGGCGAAGAGACCTGGGAGAGTGGCAGTGCCTTTAACTCAGACTAGCTTTAGAAAAAATTGTCTCCCAACCTTCAAACGTACCCTTTTATCAAATGCATTTACCAAACTTTCAGATGAGTTTAATCCAATCAATTCCAAATCAGCGCAACTTTGCATCTAGGAAAACCTTTGATGAGCTCTTTACTAAGGCCTTGACTCTACAAGCACTCAAGTATACTCTTCATTTTAAGCACATTCCTCAAACCTATTGATCTCAATCCACTTCAGTGGATTATAAACATGTACTTAAAGTTGGAGACCTGTATCAGTGCTTGCTTAATACAAATTTGTCAATGCTGAAGTGGACTAGATTTAGATACACTAAAAATGAAGCTAATACCATTAATATTTTCCTGATTTGCATAGACTTCTCACAGGCTTATTATTAAACAACTTTGGGAGCTTTGCTGTACTGGAAACCAAAGCATTGCAATTGAAATGTGTCTGAGATGATAGACTGGCTGGTCAGATCAGAGCTGCTGTGTCTATGTCTCCCATGTGACAGCCATGAATTCATAAACATTCAGGAGTCAGGACCAGCTCGAAAGGCTTCCTGGGAATAGAAGGAGGGAAGGGGGATGTGCACACCAGGTAAGCAAGTGACCATTGCATTGCTGGTCACGCATGGGTGAATTCAACATCCTTCAGGAAAAAAGAGCTACAACACCCTAATCTGATGGCACACCATCAGTACAGCTCCAGTCTTTCAGCTGGAGATGTACCTCAGTGCTCCTGGAGTTGCTCTTGAATGACTTTAAAGTCTCAGTAGCATTACAGGGAGGAAGAGCTACCTCATGCAGCTATTGGCACAGACAATAAAAACATTCTCAAGTATATATAACGACATCCAGCCCTTTCCAGCTTTTCCGATAGCATCTCTGGCCACTCTTTAATTCAGCTATACAGGCTTGGCTAGTGATGGCCTCCCAGTTTTACTCCCTGCATGTGAGGATCAGTGCCTCAACATCTAACTGTAAGTAAAAGGCAGCCGCAGCCTCCAGTTCAGGCTCTGGTGAAGAGCACATGCAATGGCTGTCAGTCACATTACCCTCTTGCCAAATAAATCCTCTCGTCCTCTTTCGCCCATCTCTCCCTTCCTGAGTAAAAGCAAACACATTGCCATACTGAAGCAAAGCCAACAATCTGGTCCGGTATCTAACAGAGCACAGTAACAAACCAAAGAGAGGAAGGTGTAAGAGCCCACAACAGATATATATGTGATGATTTCCTCTCTTTATCCAAGCTAAATCTCGTCCTAATGCCTCATGCAGAAGAACATGGCATGAAAGATTGGTTTAAGATATGAATCACTGAGAGTAATCTCTCTTCACTAATGTTATTTAACATTCAGCATCATCTTTATTATTTTTCATATAACTGGCCAATCTATTTCGTGAGCCTTCATATTGTCTAGACTTTAGCAATTTCCTGTGGCAATGAGTTCAAAAGTCTAATTACATGCCATGCAAAAAAGTATTTATTTCAATAAGTTTTGAATTTCCCACCTTTTAATTGAATTGAATGGCCAAGCCATAAGAGAATCTTATCTATCTTTTCTAGATGATTGTATTGGGTTTTCACAGCCAACTTTTAGTAGCAGGGGAGCTACAGGAGTGGCTTCTGTGAGCAGCTGCCAGAAGCTTCCCCGATGTCCAACAGAGCCAATGCCAGCCGGCTCCAAGATGGACCCGCCGCTGGCCAAGGCTGAGCCCATCAGCAACAGTGGTAGCACCTTTGGGGTAACATATTTAAGAAGGAGGAAAAGTTACTGTGTAACAGCAACTGCACCCAGAGAGAGGAGTGAGAACATGTAAGAGAAACATCTCCGCAGACCCCCAGGTCAGTGCAGAAGGAGGGGCAGGAGG
>JAVKLA010000181.1:0-15857 GCA_034782735.1 Sagittarius serpentarius
CCCAGCCAGCAAGGAGGCTGGAGGGGCACAAGAAAGTTGGGAGGGGACACAGCCAGGACAGCTGACCCAAACTGGCCGAAGGGGTATTCCATACCATGGGACATCACACCCAGTATATAAACTGGGGGGAGTTGGTCTGGGGGAAAATCGCTGCTCGGCAACTAACTGGGCATCGGTCAGCGAGTGGTGAGCGATTGCATTGTGCATCACTTGTTTTCTGTATTCTCATTCTTTTATTACCACTCTCATTTTTATTATTATTATTATTATTGTTTTTCTTCCTTTCTGTCCTATTAAGCTGTCTTTATCTCAACCCATGAGTTTTACTTTTTTTTTTTTCAATTCTCTCCCCCATCCCCCTGGGGGGGGGGGAGTGAGCGAGCAGCTCGTGGTGCTGAGTTGCTGGCTGGGGTTAAACCATGACAAAACAGTAAGTTTCTTTTGTACAGCTTAAAATATATAACAGAATTGTATTGGCATCCTTAGTCCCAGTAATCACAGCTTCTCTGTCGAGAGGGAAGTACAGTGTGGCTGTGTGCTAGACACAATGTCTGTTCTGGTGCTGCCTACTTAATAAAGAGAATACGAGCACTCTTTTTTCTCCCAGTGCAGTCATTAAAGAAACCAGGATTATTTCTTACTAGAAAATTATAAGCAACAATCCATGTTTGATTGAGGGAGAGAGCTCAGATCCAGGAACTCAGCTGTGTTACTTCCAGGTTTATTACTCACGTATACTAGTGGATAATAATACTGTGGCTAATAATGATCAATATAACTATGGGCTAGAGAAAACTAATCTGAGTATTTTTTACCACTAATAGCAGCTGACTTTCACTGTTGCTACTACTTACTAATGCCCCCTTCCCTAGAAATCCTCAAAAAATCCTTCCAAAGAAGGCCAAAAGAAAATTTGCTATTTTACTTATTAAAGAGCTTGGATCAGGTTCGTGAAATGTGACGGCTCAGAAGCACACACAGAGACAAGGAGCGCCCTGAAGAGCAGCTAAGCAGAGGCTCCATGCCATGGAGGCTCCGGGGAGAGTGATGGAGTGATTGATCACCCAAGTGGTGAGCGGGTTCCTTTCTTTTAGACAAAATGGCTGTATGAGCTAAGCCTAACAACCACTTGTGTAACTGTTTCTCCCTGACAAAGAAATGTAGGCTTACAACACGACAAAACTAGTTTTAGGGGTACACTTATAGTAACATGGCTTGTGTATGTATTAGCTCGGCTTTTATACTATGAACCTGTGACACTGATCAATGACGTTTTTATTCATGTAACTACATTAAGCACTAGCTTATTGTTCTATACTTTTTGGTAGAGCCCTGTCGTTCTCCAAGCAAGTGACCTTACCTGCTGTGTCTTCACCTACAGCTAGCATCTGGTGAAGGTGCAGTGCAAAGACCACAGACGGAGGCAGGCCTGAATTGCTGAGAAACGCAGCCTGCCAGAAAAGTCTTGCTCAGCAGCAACAGCAAGCCTCAGGCTCCAGGTGAGCACCGCTCACTCTCAGACTCAGAGGGTGATGAAGAAACAAATCTGTTCCCCATAATGAAGTTGACTGAACGTTCTTCAACTGCAGAAATTCTGAACTTGGTTATACTGATTGTAACAGCTATTTAGTGATTAAAATGGGTTTATGATTTATATTAATTGTGCGGAACCAAACAACGGCTCAATGTCATACTGAGTTTGCAAAGCCTCAGAACTGAGGCTTGTCAGATTTGCTCAGTCTGATCTTTTACTGGCCTGTCTGCAACTTCGTTTTATTTGGTTTAGCTGCAACAGCAACTTTTCTATTTGACCGAATGTCTATAGCTAATTTATTTTACTTCTGGTTTATCTTTCTGTAGTATGAAGAGAGTCTTATATAGATAGCTGTAACAAGCAGTTACTCTATGTAGAATGAGATATAGCTGTCTGTTAACAAAACAAAATACAGATCTGGTATAATAGTAGCAGCTTTGAGTAGTGAGGACAAAGGATGTGGCATGAAGGAGTACAAGCATGAAGTGTTTAAGAGCACTTTGGGGCGCAGACTTGACAGTGGAGACTTCATGGTTATAAACAACTCGGCCAGACCAGCATGGGGAGTGTACACACGGTTCAGGCCAGCTCCAAGTACAAAAAACAAACAATGAATAAAGAAACTTTCATGAGAACAGTGGATTTGAGCTGCTTTCAACCCACGTATTTCTTCCTGACAACTGGGGATGCCTGGCATTGTGAAAATGAGGATGGTCTCGAGAACAGTAATGGGAAACACATTTATGTTTTTATTCAACTGGATATTGCAATTACTATACTCCAAGCATTATATGTAGTTTATTATAACTTATTATGAGTTAAGCACATTACTGAAACACCATGTTAATTCAAAATCCTGTGCAATTTCAAATGACTTCAAATAAGCAAATGTTGTATTAAGCATTAAACCCTCCACATGAGGAGTACCTAATAAAACTTGTCAGAGGACTCTAACATGAAGGTAAGTGTGTGCAGCTGCACCAGTCCATGATCCGACCTGAACACACACTCAGGCTCAGCAGTGCTCTTGGCCATGTTTACTCAGACACAGTTAGCAAAGAGCTTCTCCCTGTTCTAACCATTCATCTCCTTCTTGCCCTATCCATTCTTAACATAGCTGAACCAAAACACCAGGAAAGACCAGAAGTAAAATTCAGGTAACTTCGTATCTATTGGAATCGTATCCTTCAGTTCTTATCTGTTTTCTTCTGCCGTGGAGTCCCTTGTGGTCGCTGCTCCTCAGCTTGCTGGGAACGCAAAGACATGGCAGGCTGCAAATGGTACCATCAAGCCTTGTCTTCTCATTTGTGTAGGTAGGCATCAAGCCAGAGCTCTCCTGAATTCTTCAGAGAGCTGAGAGAGAGAGAAAGAGAGAGCGCAAGAGGCCACATTATGCAGGGTTGCTTAGGGGAGTGTTGGTGGGAACAAGGGAAAGAAGGGTTTCTGTGTGTGTGTTTGTAAGAGAACAAGCCAACTCTTGTTCTTAGGATTCCAGTCTCTCCTACATCATCCTGCAATTTTTTGCCACGGTGGTGTTACTTACTGCACAATGTCTGCAAAAGCCGTGAGCAACGGCTTACATTGGTACTCAACGCCATGTTTGGCACACAAGGACTTCACCAGAGGAGCCACCTTCCAGTAGTTGTGTCTTGGCATTGTGGGGAATAGGCTGTGAACAGGAGACAGAAAAATTCTCTTCCAGTGCTCCATAAGAAATACTATCTTTCACATGTTCACATTCATTATTACTTCCCAGGGATCACCCAGCTCACACTGAGCAGCGTCTTCAGCTGCTCCTGGCTCTTCTTTCCCCTTGGTGTGCTTTTAGCACAAGTAACTCATAACACTTCCTGCGTTCCCCCTCTGTTGTTTTCCACAGGTGCCTCTAGGATCTCTGAAGTGACATTGCTCCAAATTAAGTGATGGCGTAAACTGGAAGAAACTACTTCCCCCACCTCCCCTTTCTCCAGAAGTAACCATCTCCATAGCACAGAAAAGGAGGTGAGTCCATCCTTCAGTTGCATATCTCAGTCTCTAGAGTAATAGTGTAAGCAGTCAGTATAGGTAAGCTTAAACTACTGGGTCAGACTATAAACAGGGTGCTTTAGCATGTACATTTTCACTAAATGCTTACAAGCTACTACTTTGGACAGACCCTGTTGCTGTCTGTATGGTTCCATAGATCCTGCCCATGCTCAATTTTTGCTAGTCATTCTCACCTTTCTGTGGGTCCAGTGAAGGTTCTGAATTACATTACAATTCTCTTTAGGGTTTTCAGTCTTTTTAAAGACAAACTTATTGGTGCCCCACAACTACTTGTAGAATTCAGAGCAAAGAAGAAGAAGGCAAAGAAAAAAAGAGAAGAAAAAAAAAGTCTTAAAAAAAGAGGGAAGAAAATTCTCTCTCAGGGTGCATACTCACTGATGTTCAATCTGGAAGTTCAGGTGCCCAGTAAACCAGTCATTGAAGAGAGACTGCTCAACATTGCATGTTGCCTGGAGCTAAAGAGGGGAAAGGAAAGCAAAGTCAGTACAGATTGGTGACTGCAGCCTTTCTCATTTGTCTGAAGAGCACAGTATGCTGTGCTACTCTGCTTTATTGTTTTCTTTTAGCCTAGGCTGAGCTACCTCAAGCCAGGGATCATAATCCTCCTTCAGCTTTGTGGACCAGCAGATGTATGTAGACTGGCTAACATGGACCACGGTAAAACTAGGAGTTGGCTCTGTGCTCCTGTGGATGCATGTGAACAGCCAAAAGCTCCTTCTGGGTCTTCTCAAACCTATGTCTGCAGAAAAAGCAGAGATGGCAGGGTACTTCCGTGGTGATCAGACTTTACTGCTGGACCCCAACAAGTCTCTCTGCAAAGAGGGGGCACCACGCTGGCATTCTGCTAGTGCAAAATTGCTCAGCAAGGGCCGGACACAAACTTCCATTTCTGCATAAGAGGGAAAGGTCCAAGAGAATGATGCAGTAAGTTGGGAGGTGGATATGTTTAAGAAATAGAGCTGGGACCTAGCTTCGATTTTAGATTGCCCATGAACTTGTCATGGCTGTCCTCCTTTACTGTTGCCGTAACTGAACCCTGTTATCCTATTTAACCTTCACTTCCCAGTTACCAACAGGTTTTCAGCCTTAATGCAAGGGAGGACTTGCTTGTCTCATGGTTGGAATTTGTACCGGTATGGCCACAGTTCTTAAGAATGGAAAATATTTTACCTGAGTAGACACCCAGTCCAAATTGTTGTCGTAGTAAATATCCATAGGGATATGGTTCATCTGTGAAACCCAGACAAACCAGCTGCTCTCCAGCATCCTGTGCAATCAGACAAGAGGCCGGAACTCATTAACAGGAAAGTCGGTCGGTCATGAGCCATAGAAATAACAGCATAGCCAGACTTACAAACACCTGGCTGAACACCAGCCTTGCTAATCCAGCACCTGGAAGAACTTCCATACTTCCTTACGAAACTCATGATTATTTAATACGTTTTGTTATAAAATTGACATAGCCTGGTATCTTGTTTTATCTGTAGCCAAGGACCGAACTGATTAGCATCAGTAAAATGATCCAAGGGGAGAGTGTATTGTCCATTCAAGCCGATGCTGCTGGGTAATGCCTGGGCATTTGCAAGCCCAGGCTAAGCTGTTTCTGTTAAATGTTCTCTTTCTCTAACCAGTAGCAGACCCAGCACCCAAAGCACTGAATTTTATGTAAGGTAAGTATTTCTCAGTCTGGTCAGCACTCAGTGAAGTCTCTTTGCTGCCAGAGCCAACGAGGTGATATAAAACTTGCACTGGCAATTGAGCAGAAGAGTCTTAGTTTAACTTTATGGAATTAAAAAACTAAGCAAAAAAAGAGATGGTAAAGGAGAACATGGAAAGATAAGCAAAGGCAGAGAAAGGCAGGCAGGCACAGATGGAAAGAATATGTAGAGGAAGGCTGAAGAACCTTCTAAAGAGATATCACCTGAATATAAAATAATACGCCAGGAGACTCTTTATTTCTAATAATGATCCATAAGTAAAAAAGAATCTGATATAGAAGGTCAGCATCCAGGCCAAGTCCTACCAAAACCAGAGACAAGAGAATAATTATAAATTACATTCGCTGACATCTTTTTCCAGACTTCATGTTATATGTACAAGAAAACAATCTACATTCAGATTTTGTAGCTTTTTGCTAAATTGAATCATGTGGAGCAATCCAGGTTAACATGAGCTAATAACACTTTTTTTTCACAGCTTGCTATAATAGAGATGAATCTGAGCATTCACGCCCAGTAAGATTAATATATTAGCAATGACTATGCATTCAGAAACATGAGTTGAAGACTTGTATCAAATCATTGCCCAAGACTCCACAGTGAACTAAGAGCTAGACCAACAATCTCATTTTGGCTGGAAGTTGCTCTGCCCTCCTGTACGCATAACACAGGCAAGCGAAGAAAGAACGAAGCATTAATTCTGGCTGCCTGGCACAGGACGTAATGCCAAGTATACGCATACTGCTAACAAATCTGCAACAACAGTTCCTATGAATCCGCATCCTCCCATTCCTGACCACTACGGACCTTCCAATTTGCTTCCCAAACCAAAGGGAACAGTACACTTTGCGGTTCTGCAGATGAAGTACAAGCCAAACAGCCTGTTGCTTGTTTTCGGGCCTTTATCATCAAGCTGGGGAACATAATGGGTTTAGCAGAAGGTATGCAGAGCCACGGAAAACACCGCACCAAACTGACCGTCATATTAGACCTAACCGAATGGCATACAGCGTCACCCAGCAGGGACTGAGCTCTGGACAGAAGCCGGCTCCGCGTTCAGAAGAAAGGCTGAAGGCCTGCAACTGACCCCCTCTTGGTTGTACAAGCAGCAATACTTACCGCCCAATACCTTTTTGTGTATGCAATATAAAATGTGTGGCAGTGGAAGTAGGTGGGAAACAGGAGCGGAGGAAGAGCTGTAAGGGAGAATTTATCATCACTGGTAATATCATGGACTGAATGACAGATAATCAAACTGGAAGCAAAGGATCCCTTAACAGCTATTCAATAGGGAGAATATTCCAAGAAGCTCTAGGGCTGCAGAATTTTCTGGATGATGTCAGTATGCATCAATGCAGACAAAGAGTGAGAAATCCGGGAGCCTGCTGACCTCAAGAGGTAAAACAAAGGTAAGACAAGAAGCTCTCTGAAGCTCAACTGAGGACAGTTCCTGCTCTTCAGCAGGACAGCCTACTCCTGCTTATGTCACCTGTCAACACAGGCACCATTGCCTCCCGTTTCCGCATGGAGAGCTACGGCCACAGCTTCTTTTAGAAAAGAGTGAAAACAAAAAGGGGTGCAGAGAATCCCCCAAAAGAAGGAGGACAAGACCCCAGAAACTTAATCATCCTTTTTGACTGCCACAGTAACCCCTTTACAAGAAAGCACCTGACTGATACTGGTTAGGATGCTATACGGGGCTCTGGGCAACCTGATCTAGTTGAAGATGTCCCTGCTCATTGCAGGGGGGTTGGACTAGATGGTCTTTGGAGTTCCCTCCCAACACAAACTATTCTATGATTAGTGCCTCTAAACATTTCTAGGTCTGTCCGTTAATCTGGTCGTGCTTACAAACCTGAGATTGCATTTTAGGCTTCTAACTGAGGAACAGCCACAGAGTAGTATTCCGAGAAGTGAATTCCACAGCCCCAAAACTTATCTGGCTCCCCATTCAGTTGTTCAGAGCAGGGGAACAACAGGAATGCGTATGAAATCCCTTGCCTACCAGGGATTTTGGGTTGCAAGAAGAACTCAAGCTCAACCTTCCAAATAGACATCTTGGCTGTACTTAAAAAAACCCAAAACAAAACAGTGAAAAACCCCCACAGACTATTCTTTACATTTGAGTACTACTGAAAGATGTGGTATGACATTGTAACATGGGATCACCTCCCTTAACTAGGCATCTCGGAGCTGCATATCTGAACTAACCCTGCTAGTTCTGTCTAGCCACTTGAGAGATGAGCCGCTGCTGGAGTGCAGCTCCTGTCATCCTGAGAGGTCAAGGGGAAAAACAGGTCAAATAAATCACACCTTGAAAGTGCCCATTTCTGCTGGGTTTAGGGTTCTAACTCATACTGCCCGCTTTTCAGGCAAGCATCCTAAGCAGCATTCTTCAGACTATTTCTGGAGAGATGCAAGAGGTGGTATCTCCTTGTCCCGTGTTGAAATTGTGCTGCTTTGCAAAAGGAATAAAGCTTCACTAAGGTGGGAAGAAGAGGGCAGGAGTGAGCCTAGAGATCCGGGCACTGACAGCAGAGAAATTCTGAATTTTTCCGCTGCTCTCTTTATGCACTTTATTAGCCATACATTATACAGCTCACATAAACAGTCCCTGGACCCCTCATCTCACTCTCCTGAGTAACTTCCTTAACTAGCGAGTTAAGAGTCTTTCTCCTTTTTTCTGTCCAAATAAATGTAGACATGTTTTTGCAAAGCAGTAAAGTTTTAAGGTGACCTGGGATCATCTTAACCCACTTTTTTTTTTTTAACCCATGTACTCCACTACTTTTTCTACCCTGGAACAAACGTAAGCCATTTGGTTAGAAATTCTCAAAACCAAATTAATTTGTTTCAAGACAACAAGGGCACAGAAATCTGATCTCACGTAAGATCATACGATAGTTCAGGCTGGAAAGGACCTCAGGATCTCAGAGCAGCATCAGCTATGAGGTCAGACCGGGTTACTCGGGGTTTTATCTAGTCAGGTCTTCAGCTCCTCCAAAAATTAGATGCAAAATGATTATTATGTTCTTTGATGCAGGCATCTTAGTTCTGTTCAACTCCTACCGGTCAAAAGTAAGATCTACAAGCCCCATTAGTACCCCTCATGGTATTACAGGAGAACGGAGATACTCACTGATGAAGAAGTATTTGTGTTGGTGATTGTATGGCATGTATTTTTTCTTTTTGATCCCAAGCTGTGAAAAGAAATGGAAAAAAAAAAAACCAAAACAAAACTGAGTGGAAACTAAGCAATCTGCACAGGTAACTTGCCGTTTTCCATTCTTTCTTCCCCAGAGGCACTCTTCTTGCACACTTCCCACAACCCTCATGCCTACTGTCTCCCTCTTGTGTACCTGTCCTATTAGTTTACATACATAATATGCCTTTTCTGTAAACCCTTATTCCATTAATGTAAGGCTCTAATGCCTTACAGCTGTGTAAAGCCCTTCAGAGACAAACTGTTAAGCAAGCGTGAGATTTTTCTTCAGTAGGGGAAAATAAATAAGTGACTGCTGAAAAGGAGTTCTAGATATGCTTATGACAAGCCAAAAGAGCGGTAACAGCCCGTAAGAAAAACCTACGTTGGTATATGGTAGGAAGGAAACTGCTGTCACAGATACGACCATGGTCTGGGTTGGAAGGGAATGATGTAGTAAAAACTACACCAGAATGTTTCATCCATTAAAAGATGGCGTGATCTGTAAGTTATGATAAAAATAATCCTGAGGGGAGATAGAGGTGAATTGTAACTGCTGAATTTCCTTGGTCTTGTGTTCTTACCACATTCATAACTCATTTTGTGAAATATGAGCTATTTCAAGGCTGAGTTATATTACTGGCCAAAAATAGCCATATGTATTTTCTCTCTTCCCCAGCCCCGCTTCCTTCTCTGATTCTGTACACTTAAGTGACAGTTTCATGATGGCAAATGTCTTCCAAGGAGAAAAATATTTCCCTGCTGCAGCCACTCTGACTGGGTCTCAAGAACTGATGGAATTGTACAGCAAAAGTGTTTCAGCATTGCCTTAGGTTGCTGCTCCTGGAAGTGGCCTGGCAGCGCGAGCCAAGAACATCCTACGTGGTCAAATGACTTCTGCCCACCGCAGGGATCTGCCGACAACCGCGGGTTGTTCCGTCCTGCTGCGCTGGCTGCCTTTCACAGCAGGGCTTCTGCCTTCTCCTGGAAGGCACAGACATGCCAAAGCCACCTGTATCTCTGAGCCTCAGACATTAATATTAAAGTAATAATCCCAGGCCAACTGCAGACATGTTCCATATTAATGTTTACAAGTTCTCTAATAATCATTAATTAGTGAGTTGTTCTATAGCAACTTAATGACCTAGTACACTCTAACAGTCCTTTTGCTGATGGATTTTTCACTTTATGTATGACGCACGTACATCACGTCTAATTTATTTACAGCTACTTGTCAGCTGTTCAAGAAATTTTTAAAGCAACTTAATGTGAACGGTGACCTGCTTACAAAGGGGGAAGAAAGTAGACAGAGATGAAAGCGATCTTTTTTCAGAAACTGTCATCACATCTTATGTTTAGATCTTTACGGTACAGCGTGCTTTTTGTTGATTGGGGTGTTCTTCCCAGTTTCTGGTACGTGAGCACGCGCGCATACAGACACACACTGACCTCCACAGAGAATTTCTTCCCCAAAGTAAACAAGAAAGGGTGCATATCAATATCAGGATCTTTCTGGAAGCAGTTGGGTTTGGCATGGTGCCGGGAGTGCAGAAGAGTCCACCATTTGGCCGATGCCCCCTGTTTTAGTGAAGAATAAAGTATGAAAAGCATAATGCTTTCAGAGCCAGATTCTCTCCCAGTTCCCCTCCTTCACCCAATGCTGAACACTCTATCCTCCCCAGAGTCTTCAGGACACACACTTTTACAGGAAAGCTATCAAATCTAAGATGTTTTCCAGGGTCAGGTACTTACAATCAAATGGCACATCACAAACTTATGCAGCAAGTGGTTCCACTTGGTCTTCCTGAATACTGAAAGATGTCCTAAATCATGTTGTAACCATGAAGCCTGGACCTGGAAGAGGAAAAAGAAAACACTGGGAGGGGAGAAAAACAGGAATCCAGACCAGGACAGTGCCACACCCGTCCTTTGCTTTGAAACATCAAGATTTATTTCTCAGACACTGCTCCAAAGTCACAATCGGAAAGGAACTACGAAATCCTGATACTCTTAAGGTTTCCCCCTGAATATATCTTGCTGAAGGAATCCCAGACTAGGTTTAGTGGGAGCTCCCCACGTGCAGAATTTCTTCTTTACATCTTCTGCAAATGCACGCCATATAGTGGTTGTCTTCTTATGACAAAGGAGAACTATGCCAAGTAAGGAAAGGGAGGACTAGAACACTGCAATAGTATTACGTGTATGAAAATTGATGCAAGTCCATGAGCACATGCTGTGGACTTAGTTGCTTACCTGGGAAATGGTCAGCACCACCAGAGAGACAGTAAAGGGCATTAACGATGTCCCAAAGTAGAAGAGAATGAGCCAAGCAGCAGTATCCAACAGGAGGATGTGAGCGAGGTGCAGGAAGAAGAAGAGTTGATTTGGCTTCAGAAGTCCCATTTTCTCAACAGTAGCACGCAATTCACGGAAGTCTTTCACCAGCATTTTCTGTGGGAAGCATCAGTGTTACATGTGCCCTGTTTCTAGGGTGCAGCACTGCAGCCTCAAAAGCCAAGGACCACTTTAGTGGAGGAAAGAAAGAGCAAAGGATCTGGCCAAATGGGCAAGAGCTGGGCTTGCTCACGAGTAAACTTGCTCTCCTACAGCTTCTCTGTGTCTTTGCCTGATAAGGTACATGGAGCATAGGAGCAACCAGCAGCCGTCACAGAGCACAACATTTGTACCCCTGACCCCTAAGGCTGTATCTTTGGTGCTTCTTCCATCATCTTCTCGGCAGGTAGCACAGGGCTCAGACGGAAGCTGTGTCTAGTGGAAGTTGTACTGCATGTGCGTGAACGTAGCATGCCATCTTGTGGTAGGTCTTGTGGATGAAATTACTCCTCTTCTGCCACCAGTTCCAACAGATCAAAATATGTCTTCACTTTACCCTCCCCAAGATTAACGGGGGGTTGTGTGTGTGTGTGTGTGTGTGTGTTAAATGCCTGTACCCAAAATGGCACCTACAGCCCAGCTGGCCTCAGGCTGGTGAGCACCGAGGAAAGAGGACGGAAGAAGACATGAGCACAGCACAGGCACTCGACCAACACACCTTTGTCTTCGCCAGCTCTGCAGATGCCTCCCAAGCCTGATTCCTGTCTCCATTCAACCCAGCCCACAAAGGAGCTTGCCAGCCTACTTTCCCAATCATTTTGGGGAGATGGAGTTTGCATGGAGCAAGGCACATGCTGGCTCTGGTGCAAGCCAGCTATGGAATCCAGAAAACAGGCAAGGCGTGGCCACAGATGGGTATGAGGGTTCATGAGGTTCCCACCTGCATAGGAAGTGTGGCCATGCCATTCTGGGACAGCCAGACTGCTCTGAATTGTGTTTCTAATGTCTGAGTTACGTGGGTCCATGTATCATCTTGACCCCCTTCAGCATGCATTGTGGGACTATGCAAAGGAAAAGTCAGGGCAGGCTGGAAGGAATGGGGGGAAAACAAATAGTCTTGGATAGTGCGAAGCAATGAGGACCATACAGCCCAGGGAATATTTGTACTCCAAGACTATTCCTGTCCTGTTGTCTGTGCCACTCTCATGGGGTTTTCTTTGACATACCAGCTATTGGTTACTCCCACAGGGCCATCAACAGTGCTTCTGTGAATGACCTTAGGACTGCTACAAGAAGACTGTCCAAAAGGGCAATGCCGATAGAGCCTGTGAAAATTAATTCAAGGCTAAACCACTCTGCCTGCAGTCTCTCCCTATGGTTACCTACAACAGAAGGGAGTACAGTCTGAAAATACACTATCAGCTGGAAAAAATGACTTAATTTTTGGTTAGCTCTTTCTCAAAGCAAGGAAAAGAAGAAGAGGTGATAGCTGTGATATTAATGAGAGCGAAACAAGGCTCTGCTATTTATTGCTGTGATAAGAAAAATTCATCTTCAGGAATCTCAGTCTCAAACACATAATGTAGATTTAGACTAATATTCACGTATTGTTTCTAAGCAGTAGCACAAAAAATTGTGAAGAACCTGGATCCCATTGTTCCAGGAGCTATGCCGATATGGAAGAACAAGGTCTAATCTCAGACTATTTCCCTTTAATCTACCTTTGATCTGATTTACAAGGACAGACTTACATTTTTAGTGGGCTCAATACTGGGTTGATCTGGTGCCAGCTCCCCAATCTGCAGTGACTTCAAGTACTTGCTCACCAGCGCCTTGTCAACATGGAATGCTACAAAGGCATCCTGCAAACGCACAAGAGTAAAGGAAGAGGTAACAAAAACAAATTCTTCGTTACTAACCTCAATCGGCTGTGCACAGCAAGACGTTCACTGTGGAGGAACCACAATAGCAAAGATGGCTGGTTTACCTTTCTATCTCCTCAAGCTTTTTTTGACCTGTTTCTTCTTGTGTTTGTCCTGTGCTTTTACAGGAGATCTTATTTCAGCTGGCAAATGGAAGAGGTGTGACTTCCACCACTGCAATTACTACAGGTATGCAAGCTCCATAACACCAAATTGAATGGATGGCCACTATACGCCTAAACCAGAGTCTAGTTCCCTTGCTTTTCTTCTTCCCCCTCTTCTCAACCCCAATATTAGTGACTTTTCCACCTTCCTGGACATCCAGGTGCCCAAAAGACCTTTCTTATCAGCAGACTGGAATCTTCTTTGTTGTGTAATTTGCCAAAAGAGAAAATTGCCCTTTAAATTCAACTGCTCAAAAGAAAAATGTGGTTCCTCTTATTCACGGGGTAGAGAACTCCACTCCCACATTAACTAAGACAGGAAGCATTTCATCAAGGACCAAGTGATACCAGAGAACTTTCTATTTTTCTCTGGTACTTGGACGTATTCAGAAGGAAATGAATGCAAGGACACAATTCATAAGCACAGGCCTGGTGTTACGGATCTCAAAGGCAGGAGCATTAAAAGCGATGGTGTGACAGCCTCTAGGCAGGGCTGGGGACAGAAAGGACAGGATGCCGAAAAGGAGAGGAGGAGACAACTGCATTGACAGAGCATGGAGGGGGCAGCTGGAGCCCTGAAGCACAGCTGAGACTGAGCTGAGCTGGGAATTTGGTCTGTAGGAAAGGAACTTCTCCTAAAGATTCTCCAACCATGGAAAATTGCTTTTGTACATCCATGCCTTCCACTTACTGATGGGCTTGCATGCCTGCTTTTGTGCCGTCTTTCATCCGATGCAATTTAGTCATCCCAAACAGACCAGAATCAGTGCTTTACCGCATTCCAGCCCCAGAGTTACTCTGGGCAAATGTTTATTAAAAACAGTTGTGTGACAAAATGAAGTTGTTTAGCTAATCTCTTTGAGCAAACTGCTACAGAATTTCTGTCCTCTACTCCAAAATGACATAGGTTTGGGCAACTGCGTGACTAACACTGAGGCATACATGTAACATACAGTGGGTTTGAATACCCTGCACATAATCGCTGTCACTGAGGAATCAAAACATCAGCAAGCAGTTTCTCTGCAAAATAATCTATTGCAAGTACCTGGTTATGTCATGAGGATGCAACACCAGATGTTTTTACAGTCTCCAAAATTCAACCAAGTTTTGCCATATTCAGCCGAAAATTCCAGTCCCAAGACTGTTGCTCCTGTTTTCTAAGTCACCTCATGCCTTACCTCTGCTTTTCTTTCCTTTGTGAGGAAACACCACAACAGAAAGCAGCAATAAAAGGGCTCCTCTTCACAGTTTGCTGCAGTGTCACCCTTACTAATATTGTGGCATTAATTATACTCATTCTTCCATTCCTCAGCTTTCCTTTCTTACTGAGACCCTTCCATGTTTTTCATCCTCTCCTAAGTTATCATCTTTCAAGGCTATATGGTCTTGGTAAAATCTTCCAGTCAAACTAAGATCATCTCTTAATTTTTCGTAATATACATCCAAAAGATTAAGCAATTGACCTAGTCCAAGATGCACAGACCTCACTGAAGTCTTATGGATTTTCTTAACAAATCCTTCTTTCACTTATTTTTGTCTCTGCCTTCCAGACTATCTAAAGAGCCTATTGAATTCACACTGTCTCATGAAACCGCTCTTGGTAACGAAGAGGAGTTTCTTTCTTCACCCACAATGTCCTGGATATGTTCTCACTGCAACTCAGTGTGGCTATAACCACGTTTGCTCTAAACCAGATAGTTCACACTATAACCAGGCTTCACAAGAGAGCATGGAAGTCCACACCCACTAATTCAGCCGCCTCTGTTAGAGGCTGACGAGTGCCAGCATGGCTTTCGCTGTCCTGGATTACACGAACCTGCGCTATAGACATACCTATAGCAAATATTCCACCTTTTACTCTTTTCCACAGTTTTTGCTGAGGCCAAGATACACAGCTGGCAAGTGTGCAGAGGTCAAGCAGGGCAAGATACTCCAGTATCACGTGTATCAATTTCCCTTGGAATAAATTCTGAACATGGTGCCTTGTCAGAAGGGATGATGCTGTTGTTATCCAAAAGCACTCTGCTGATGAAGATTTATGTGTTCTTCAGCATCTCTGGAGTAAAATAAAACCCCTTCCTATTAATTTCACTTACAGTCCTTGAGCTGGAGTTTTATCATACGTGCTTAAAAAGAGAGAGGGGAAATAACCAGGCATTTTTCCATTATGGTGCACAGCCTATTTAATGTGCTTCACACTTGCGTGTGAAGACAGCTGAGCTGGTGTCACACAGAAGTGGCCGAAGTCTTGCAGGGCTTAATGATTTGGATGTGGAACCAACCTATAAGAACCAGCTCAGATCCCAGAAACAAAATATCTGTGTTTTCCAGGTTCACCTGTTGTCTGGGGTATTCCAGAATGCTAAAAAGAGAGAAATCTGACAGTACTAACTAGAAAAAATGAATGATGGAAAATACAGAATGCAAAGTGCAGCTAATACAGAATCTGAAATTTCAACTTAGTAGACTGAAAATTATTTTTATGGCCATGAGCCTCAAATACCCCTTATATATGGAAGATCAGGGAACTATTTGTCTCGTTTGTTTGTTTTTTTTCTTTCAAAATACACAGCAAGGAAGAAATCACATTTGTCACATCTTTGTATAAATGTTAATTTACCACTATTTTCTACCCTTTCTGCATATACCAGAAGGCAAGAACTCCAGGGAATTTGCTGAACGTTTTGGTGTGTGTTTACCACAAGTTTCCATGGCATTAAAATAGCAGTCAGACAAGGAAACTTGACGAGCCAAAGTCTTCCTGCCCACACACTAACTCGCCAGCAGTTGGACACTTGTTAACTGGCTGATTCTTTCAAGAATCATAGAATCATAGAACTGCCTAGATCGGAAAAGACCTGTAAGATCATCTAGTCCAATCGTTAACCTAGCACTGACAAGTCCCCCACTAAACCACGTCCCGAAGCGCTACATCTA
>JAVKLA010000182.1:0-15714 GCA_034782735.1 Sagittarius serpentarius
CCTACTAACCCCAAAACCCAGCGCTGTACCAGCTGCTAGGGAGACAATTAACTCTATCCCCGCCGAAACCAGGACACCTAACAGGGGTCCCACATCGTAACCGTGTATTGCAAAGGACAACTTTCTTCTCGGAGCCCGCAATGCGGGTACGCGAAGGCAAATAAGTGTTTCCTTGGTCCGTTTCCATGCAGTAGCTCCGCGCACTTTGCCGTCAGCTCTCCCCCCGCCCCCCGCAGTGCATAAGGTCTGTGCAGCCAGCGGCAGTGCGTCTGTAGCTCCTTAGTGCTGCCCCCGGATCACATCCCCCCCGCCTAGCCCCCCCTCACCTAAAGCCCGCAGGAGAGTTTGGAGCTACCAAGCCCCGGCCTGCCCAGGCTCAGCAGAAGCGTGCTAAAATGCTGCCACCTCGCGCTGCTCCGGCAGTAAAGCCAGGCTTAGCGCTCCCCTAAAACTTCCCGCGGGATGCGGGGCCGCTTCTGCCGCGGGGCAGCCCCGCCGCGGCACCTGCACCCAGTCTTGCCCTCGGCACCCATCTTCCAGCCCCACAGCTCCCCTGGCCGAGGAAAAGGAGAGGGAGACAGAAGCCTCTCTCGATTTCAGCTCCCAGTTTGAGCTCACGGGCAGCTGGAAAGGAAGAAACCCTGACACGAACCAGAAGACTTCTAATGAAGTTAGAGAGATGCAACTCATTCCTGTAACTCTGCCTTTTGTGAGAGTAATACCACAAATCCTGAACGAATCTGCTCCCTTCATAATGGCAGGAACCTTCCCAGAGACAGAATAGCTCACGCATTTAGCTTAACACCCTGCTTGCGGTTTGTTTTGGTTTGGTTTTTTTTTTTTTTTTTAAACAAGGCAAAAAGTAAGTCTTAAGGAAGTTTCAAGAGGGGAACCAAAGCTTCCCAGGGAAAAAGATGATTTACCTTGTTTGTCTTAGTCTTTAGAATCAGCACTCTCCACTAATATGGTTGTCCTTCCTTATCCCATTTCTCTTCAAAGCCTTTGCTTGTCTGTCTGTTCCAAGACACCCTTATAACACCACCCCTAAACCATACTTCTCCCTGCTGTGAGCTGCATTCAATTCATATAGAGCCCATCGGCCAATCTATCCCAGCATCCTCTCTAATGATTAATGGTTAATCAGCACCAGCTGCTAAGTTTCTCCACCTGTGTAACATTTCACTTTGACGCTTTCCTTATTTAAGCTGAAAACAGAGAAGTTCGGAATAACCTGGAGAGATTTTCTAGTATCGGATCAGTAGATCAGACATGAATTATCATTTGAAAGTTATGCATGTGAAGTATAATGTTATGAGGAGCTAAACATTATTTCATTGTACTGGTAGTCTAAGAGTTACAGAGCTTATTTCCTTTGACCCAAGAGGGAAATCAATCATCAGGGTACTGTTATGGTCTACCCCTTGATAAGACTTAGGTTGCAGGCAAAAAAAGTATAAATTGTTACAGTCACTGCTCTGGCTGTCGCCTCTTGGCACTGACATGGTTTTGGATGTCAAAGCTCAAAGCTGGTTGACAGAGTGTGGGTGTCTCAGCTACCTGCTCACGGAGTCTTTCTCTGTGTCCGAGTAACAGAGGAGGGCTGAGCTGTGGCGGTGCTGAGCACATTTTTTGCTCTTATTTCTGGCTCAACAGGAGTCTAATTAACAGAGCAAAGCGCACAGACAGAAATAGGCAAGCACAGAGATACCTCCTGATTCAAGTAAAGGTCAGCAACTGACACTAATATTTCTTTTCCTGTTTCATACAGTGCTAATCAACCAAAACACAAGTTACTTCCAGACAATTTTGCTAACATTAGGTGGAATTACTGTGTTAGTTACTGCTCTCTTATCTGCAAAGCTGATTTTGCTACGATGGAAGCGAATTGCAACACTAGCGTTCAGTCCAGGTAATCTGCTTTGGATACTGAGAGCATGCTTGTGTGTGAATGTGTGCTCGTCTGTGTCTGGGGGAGATTCAGACAGCAAGGGGAACCGTACCGCCTGGGTTTTGCAGCTTAGAGCGCCAGGCTCTTGGTCATAGCTGGGACCAACGGGGCCTATTTGGCATCTCCAGTCTTGTGTCATCTCCACCACTTTTGCCCACGGGATTACAGGAGTGGAGAGGACAGCCAGGGAGAAGAAAGGAGCAGGGTGCTTTTCTCTAGAGCGAGAAGCAGGGGAGAGAGCAAAGCTGCATTGGATTTTCAGTCTCTTTGTTCCTCTTCGCCTCTAAGAAGGGTATGCGCTACTTGCTCCCACCACCTTTCCTTTCCCCAGCTCCTTAGAGGGGGGTTGCGACAGAAGAGAGCTGTGCCAGGAGCCTCCAGTGCTGTATTTGGCTGCCTCCTCCCTTTGATTTCCAGGGAAGGGCAATCATCAAGACGCTCTTGTTGCTCTTGTCTACTTCATGCCATTTGCTTCTCCTGCAGCCTCTCCATCCACGCTCAGCTCCCAGCTACCACTGGAAAACGCTGAAAGATGGACTTTCCCTATCAGTCTAATTCCTTCGGGTGTACAGTGAACTCCCGAGCGCTGGCACCCATTTCGGAGATTCCTCTCCTTCCCTTTGCTCGTCAGGCGACCTTCTCACCATTTCACTGTGAACCTTATGGCTCCTGCTGGTTTCTCTGCACCCTGGTTTCTGAAGTGATCGGTAAGGGACCTCTGACAGAGCCACTCACCTGTGGGGGTGGGGTAGGCATCTGCCCTGCCATCCACACACCTTTTCAGATAGAACAACATTCAAGCACCCCAGAGGTATGAGACTGGCTGAAAAACTATGTCAGCTAAACATTCTGAGGGAGGAAAGCTGTATTTTCTCCTGATTTTAAAGCTTTCAAAGTTTTATACTTTTTTCCTCTGTCTAGACAGTCTCAGTACGGAGACTTGGCTCTTTGCATTTATAAGAAGAGGGAGGGCTCTGAACCGGCACAAGTAGCACAAGGTTAACAACTCTGGGACTTCTGACACTGGCCCCTTTGCTCAGAGGGTGGAACGTAGCCAGCAGTCAGTCTTACGCTAACACTGATTTACTTATCTCCATAAATATGCCCGTAGGTGCCCACGAGCCTATGTGCAGATGGACTATTTATCCCTCTCGGGGTGTGAGGTGAAGATCTTTGCCGCAGGCTTTTGGTCAGACACTCGGGACATTTCTCAGGCTGTCGATTGCCTGTATTTCATAGCTGTGATGCTGCAACCAGAAAAATGAGAGAAGCCAGGCAGAACACAAACCAAGACTTTGCCTGATCCTTTATACTATCTGGGTTTACCTAGTGCGGGCGTTACGTGATTCGTAACTTCTTTGCATATGCTGAAGGGAAATCCTGAGCTATGGACAGGGAGTCACAGAGCAGAAAAGAACAAAGAATACTCTAATTTCCCGGTATAGGTAGCTCTGGCAGGTGTAGCTGTGGCTTCTAAAATATGATAGTGGTAAAAGAAACAGTTTGTGGGAAGGGGTAAGGAGATGGATTATAAGTATGTATGGGTACCAAACTGCGTTTGGTGTTGGGCTGAACAACTGAACAACTGGTTCATCACACCTACCACACGTGCCCGACAGACACATCAGTTTCCTTCTGAGTGCCCCAAAGTCAGAAATGGGCAATTACGAAAGGCATCTAAGAAAGGAAAACTTCCTCTCTGTTTTTTTGTTTGGGTTTTTTTCCCCTTATTCTGCAGATGACTCGCTCTTTTTAGCACTCTCTTGCAGAGTCCAGCAGAATTCCATTTGCGTGAGAAATACCACCTGTTATTAATGGCTAAGCCCCTTTCTGGGACACGTTGGCTACCCTGTGCCTAATTCCATGGTTCCTCTGTAGAGGGCCTGAGCCAAGCCCACTGGTATCAGTAAGCGACTGACTTCATTTGCTTTGAAAGAAGCATACAGAGGCCTAAAGAGACAACAAAATACGAGAATCTTGTCTCATCTCCTAACTACGGCAATATTCTGATCCTGTGCGAACAGCGTTTCTTCAAAGGCGATTTCCACATCTTCACCTAAATTCAGTTATCTATTTTAGAAAAGGCACAAGACAGTTAATTGCAATTAATTTAGGTTTAAAATAAGTTAGATCAATACTATGATGCAAGAAATACAGAACTAGATCCACCTTCTTCATTAGAAGTCCTCTAATAAGAAATTTTACTGTCTCTTGTAAGTAAACAGCAGTTATCAGTACCAGAACTTTTGTCTGGAGATCCATGTGAAGATGGTCATGGTAGAAATTTTTTTTTACATTCTAAAGGGGCCCTAACAGAGCTTTTGACATTAAACTAAGACTGAGAATTTGTTTGTAGATCTGTAAGAAATGTCCTGTTTTCTGTGGTAAATATAGTAGCACTTTTGCCACATTGTCCATTACAAATGGAATACCTTGCCTTTTACAGACTCGATCTCTTTACAGATTCATCTCTATAAATAAGCCCTCTTTACTAACCAACCCAAAATCAAACGAGCATGTGGTCGGTAGTGATATACCTACAGCTATACGGATTTGCAACCTGTGGAGGGCAGGAATTTTAAAATTTGGTAGTCATATTTGTACTATAGTGGGTTCAGTTGTCTGTTGGCAAGGGATATTGGACGGGAGATAATCCTCATGATTGCACTGCTCGCTGCATCTCTGTCTCTGCCTTTTAAATGGAGGCTGAACCTGTGATTCTCACTCATTTCAATCAAGTCCTATGTCAACATATCTTCTTGATCAACCATGCTTACTAGCATTCGTAGACAAATATTATGCTTCAAAACAGTCCTTTGAAAGGGAAAACTGTTGCTCAGCAGACCATAGGAACAAAGGATAGTATGTATGTACACTTACTTGTGCCCCCTCCACCCCACATATACTTATACACATATACATGTGTGTATATCAGCCATGGTGCAGTCTTTCTGTCTGCTGTAGTCTAAACATAGTTGTGAAGATTGTATTAAGCAATTGCCAAGAATATTTGTGAAAATAATGGATGTGCTGCAGTACCAGTGGTTCCTCCAACTAGAGTATTACGAAGTATGCAAGGTTTTTGCCCCATCCTATGGTCACTGGGCCTCCGTTTCCAGCCGCAGGGCAATGACCAACCCCGATGTAGAACCGCTGCCTTATAGCTGATAAGAGAAATCCTAGACAGAGAGCAGAGCTCCAGCAGAACAGAGCTGGGTGGTGTTCAGCCACTCGGAGCAGAAGCGTCTTAGAGTGGAAGCCTGTCTGCAAAAGACAGTGCATAGATACAAACTGTAGTAAATAACACAGACAAACTCAAATACATTTAAAAAGTGCCTTCATTTCAGCCGTGATCCTGAATTTTGTCTTATTGATTCATTTATCCTTGTCTACTACCTTGCACACTTTTTTTCCCCCTTCATCACATGCTTTCAGCTTCTGAGTTGGAGTGGTTTCATGCATTAGGAATTCCTATTGTTCATGTACCCATATCTGCTTCCTATTTTTTAAATTCTTTCTCAAGCTTTTTATACAGTGCTTTAACATCACTTGTGTTGCCCTTTCTTTCCTTCTTTCTAAGAAAATTTTTTTTTAATTATTGTCGATGCTGTCCTATACGCATGCAATACATGAAGGTACAGTCTTATTGAAGTTACGGAGTGAACAATAATGAATTCTGAAGCCATAGTGGTTTTTTTTGTCTAGTATAGCCTTGCATATGCCTGAAGATTAATACAGATGTCACATACTAATAGTTCAAAAGCATTTGAATGAAAAGATACATGTGCTGCTGAATGTTGGGGATGCAGCAGGCACTTCTCTTAGAAAACTTACAAGAGCTGCATACACAAAGTGCCCAGAAAAGAGGCAGAAGAGTTGCAACACTTTCACCATCAGCTCCCTTCGATGAAAGCAGGGCACGGCTCTGTCTCCACGACCTTGTCTCTGCAGCTGCGCTGCGTGAATCTGCTTTTTGATGCTTCGGTTTTCCTAATCATTGGAATTGTTCTCCCTACTGTGCATTTAGAGTTCTGGCAAGACTGTACAAAAGCGACTAATCATTACTAATGTGGGGACGTGAAACACAAAGGAGACAAACCTGGATGCTAGAATGAATTTGATATATCCAGTCAAACATGATCTATCTCCTTTTCTCTAAATTAATAATTACAGAATGAAATTAACACCCTCAATCAGCTGAGGACTAAAATTTAACTTGTCTTAAAACTGCTAGAGGCTAGAGAAATGCATATTCAGCACTTCATATGTTATTGCATTTATTTTCCATTTAGTGAAGTATAACATTTTCTTTACAGAATATCAGAAAAAAGTTTTCAGGCTTTTTTCTTTTTTTTTTAATAGCATCCTAAAATATGTCATCATCCCTTCCCCGGCCTGAGATATTTTTACTGTTCAGGTGGTAGTTCATACTTCTCAAGCAGAACATGACATGAAATTCTCTGAAACTCTGGTGTGTTGTCTCACTTTGGAAGGCACATAGTACCCAACCAGACTTAAAAGAAAAAAATAAGTTTGCATGACTAGTTAGGGTATTTTTGAGGAAGTTACTTTTCTTCAGGGCTGCTGGTATATTGGTGGGGAAAAGACACTATGCGGAAAATGCTTGGTTTTGACAAGAATTTCCTCAGATCCAGGGTGAAATTTCTGCTCCAGGATGTAAAAACTACTTTGTGATGAGATATATCATTCATTCTGATTTATGAAAATCCTCAATATTTAGCAGAGATCCAAACCAGCAGAGTAGGGATTTTGACCTGGAGCTGTCTACAGGCAAGATAAAGAGTCTAATAATAAGGCAATTAACAGTTGTATGGGGTTATCAAAACCTATCTTTCTAATATGAAATTTCATTCTGTTGGGCAGCCAGCAAAAAAATAGAAATCCTTCACTTTTTTCGTCAAGTAAAGGTGTTGCTTTCTTGCACTGTCTAGTTCTGAGCACAGAACACCTTATTTTGTCAGAAGCCTTCAGTGCAGGGACATAACGTTGAACGGTCTTTACACAGAGCTACTGAAAAAGTGGAACTCTTCCCCAGGGAGGAGCAAAGGGAACAAATGGAATAAAAAAACCCCAAGGAAATAATGACTGCCACTTTGGTAGTGGAAGTGTGGGATGGGCAACCATTCCAAGCATTAAAGTTCTCCCTGTTTTCCCTTTCACCGGATTTTCTAGTTTTGTGAGTTGGTCATGTTGCTGTCATTTTTCATGAATGAAGATTTACCCTCGCTAGGTTTGTTCCCTTCAGGTCTGAAACTCCTGTAGGGTCTCCAGTGAGATGTCAAAGGAGAAGTTTGCATGATGCAGACTTCACGTCCTAGCTTACCGGTGAGTGCTCTGAAAAAAACAGTTCTAGAGATGTCCCATCACCAGCACCACAAGAATGCCAGGGGCTGGTCATTGACATCCAACTCGCGGCAATGCCAGTGAGCACTGAACCTCTGTGTGTCATGCTCTTTTCCTACTAAAAGCAAAGAACGGCCTTTTTAGAAGGGGCAAAAAGTCCACACTTTTTGAAAATCACCATCTCTAAGGCACCCTGTGACACGTACCCCAAAATCTAGGTATCCCTAATCATGAGTCCTGGTCATGTCAAGTTCCTTAAAAATCACACTTCCTGTCAGACCTTGAGCAATGCTGTCTTTGTGTGACAGCAGCTAAAGGTGTATGACGCGGATACAGCAGTACAAACTAAATTAAATACTTCGCTAGTAGCCAAACTGATTAAAAAACCAAAATAGAAAGCCGAGGCTTAATTTTCAGTAAAACTCACGTTGTCTGGATGAAAGACATGTAAAAATAAATAGTGTAGACATCACCAAAACATCCAAGAGAAAGAAACTACCATGCAGCAGAAGTCTCACAGGCAGAGGGCAGAAATGATTATCAGAACCCTACAGAGGCCGTGTTGTGATTGGCGGTGGAGCTAGGGAAAAATCTCCCTCCACATTACTTCAGAAATCACTGAGTGATTTGTACCTCAATTGCCTTATTCACTTGGCATGTTTATGGACGAGTCAAAACCAGACTGACCTTAAAACCAAACAGTCTCCAGATCAGGAAGGAACAAATCGTAGTACGTCACAGATTTGTAGCAGCTCTCATATTGATGGATTACAAAGCCACCTTGCAGATTATGGGTGCATTAGTCACTTTAGCCAGCCTTATTTTTTATGTCCTCGGTGTGACAGAAAGCGAGAACAGAGTGATCTGCTCAGCATTCAGAAATGCAGATGGAACTGGAGTTACTGAATTAGTCTCTCATAGCTGTGAAGTGTGATGCGGGATCGTTAATTAACATATGTGATTAGGCCATCGGCAACGGCTCTGCATATGCTCCAGCAGTGACTGAAGGAGTGAGAAAATGCTCCCTAGCACGGTGAATAAAGATGCTGCGGTGGTTTTGTAATGTAAAGCTTTCATATTCGGAGCTTCTACCTACAGTGCTACGAGGAAGCGGGCTCTGCCCTAGGGGGTTCTGCTCCTGAAAACATTGCAAAGTCAGTGATCGTTCTGGTTTTGTAACTTTGTGAAGTAGGAGCAAATATGGGACAGAAAGTATGACAAGCCTGCAAGTCTAAATTAGGTTGCTACATATTACGGTTCACATCAGCCACTCTTAAGAAATGAGGTCTGAGTCAGAAATAGGACCTTCACTAAAAGCATCCTCCGCAAAAGAAAATTAGAGACGAATGCAGGAAGATAAATGACCAGTCATTTTGACTACATACAGAAGGAACATTTTATAATTTTAGTGAAAATGAAAGAAAAGAATAAAGGGAAATAAAAGATGACAAGCAAGGGAAGAACAGTTCTCTGAAATCTGGTTTTCTGACAGGTGCCCTCATACTTTCATAAATGTGAAATTGATAATCAATTACATATAAGGGAGAAATGATACAGAGCTTCAGTACTTTTTAGTCATTTGAGTTGACTCATCCCTGCAATGGACTCGTTTTGTTCCTCACAGTCCAGTTGTGATTAACCTGCAAGAAACTAAAACCCCCTAAACAGAGACACACATAAGAAACACTCAGCTGAAATCAGTGCATATTGTCTAACTGACGACAATGTTCTCCATTAGCGTCCTCTTCTCAGGATCCCCATTAAAATGCTAAAGCCTTTTTGTCCTTTCAAATGTCAGCCAAAATTTTCATTTTGTACCATTTTTGCAAATATTTTTAAGCTATTCGTTTCTGGGGTTTAGACAAAGAAAACGACACAGATGTGAGGGCATTAAACCCCGAGGCGCGATCCCCTGTTGCCAAATTCTCTCCCACCCTGCACTTTGCGTTTGTTCCTTCTCAGGAGCCAGCTCTGTCGGTTTTCAGCACCAGCTCTGCTGAACGCTCTCCGAGGCCGGCATCCCACGACTACGTACAGGACACAGTGCGTGCAGGATTTCTCTGTGCGTGGCAATGCACTGAGAAAGGGCTGCGTTAACCTCAGCAGAGCTGCGTGCTGGTACAGCCAGCCTGCTTTTCCCACCAGGGCCAGCCTGTTCAGAACCAACCTTGTCCCGAAGAAGGCTGTACCAGACGTGTAACTTTAAATTGTATGCTTGCAGCGGTTTGCACAGGTTGTTCTCCTCTCATCAGGACCTGCAGAACTAGCCCTACTCACTCTCAGAACTGTATTTTCAGAACGGCCTCTACATAAACCAAGAGTCTGTGTCTTATCCGTGTGTACATCCTGGAACACGTGCTTGGGAGGATGATGGGGGTGTATGCCCTCAAAACAGAGACGAGTGGCGATCTAAGGCTATCTGCAGTCAGTGCCGCTGGGAGTGAGAACCTGGTTGTTTAAAGGCAGCCAGAGATGGTGTGTCCAAGGTCAGATTGGATGGGGGTTTGAGCAACCTGATCTGTCCCGACCTGATTCGTCCTATGAGGAGAGGCTGAGGACTTTGGCTTTGCCTCCTTCGGAGAAAAGGAGGCTGAGGGGCGACCTCGTTGCTCTCTCCAGCTTCCTGAGGAGGGGAAAGGGAGAGGGAGGTGCTGAGCTCTTCTCCCTGGTATTATCCAGTGATGGGACACGTGGGAATGGTTCAAAGCTGCGTCAGTGGGGGTTTAGACTGGACATGAGGAAGCATTTCTTTCCCGAGAGGGTGGTCAAACACTGGAACAGGCTTCCTGGAGAGGTGGTCGATGCCCCAAGCCTGTCAGTGTTTAAGAGGCGTTTGGACGATGCCCTCAATAACATGCCTTAACTGTTGGTCGGTTTCCTGCATGCCAGAGTTTCTTTGGAAGGTACCTAGCAGAAAAGAAATAGCTCCATGCTTAGTGGAAATATAATGAGCTTTTCAGTCTTTCAGGAGTTCAAAACTGAAAAAATAAAATGAAATCAGTAATTTCACCCTCAAACTTGACTTTTGCTCACATGAAAAAAAACCCAAACCCCACAAACCTTTAAGTAATTCAACACATCAATATCTGGTATTGCAAAGGCCCATTGAAACTGCAGAAGAATTTCGGCTCAGAAATTTAGATTGTTTTTTTGCCATTGTGAGCAATTTTCCTGCGTTATGCTATGCCCAGCTCATTGTTTCCTTCAGTCTGTCATATTCATGAATGCTTGAGTTTGTCCATCTCTTCTCTAAACAAAACATTTCAAAAGAGGGAAAGAAGACTACAGAATGCTTTTAATGACCTCATGGTAACAGAACTATTGACGTTTATTAGTCACCAAACAATCATTGGTGCTCTTCTCCTTTCCTCTTGACAATATTTTTTATTTTACATGAATGTGCTGCTTCTGTTCTACTGCGAAGAGCTGTGTATGATTTCAACACAAATAAAAGCAGAGCTGAATTTTTTTTTTCCTAGCAGGTAAGCTGTACTTAGTGTGAATTTTGTTGATACCACAACAGGATCAAGGTTTAGATAAAATTAAACCACAAAGGATGAAAAGCTCAATGGAGGTTAGAGATCAAACAAGTAAAGGAAAGCTGATATTTTTTGTGCTGAGCTACTTCAAATTCTCAGAAGCAAAGACGATAAAGAAAAATTAGTTCTGGATAAAGCTTTCACAGAAATTTTTGATATTCTAAAAACCAGAACAAAATCTCCAAACTCTTTGCAGACTAAATTCACCTGTAAACATGTACATTAAAGGCTGCACTCTGACATCCCTCCTCACTTTTTCCTCACCTGTAATAGATGCCATTCATCATGAGTACAGGTGGTAGAATTAGTTCTTTTAGTGGTATCAGTTCTTCAAGGAACTGGTGGTCCAGAATCATCCTAATATTACATGGGGCTGTTTTTCCACCTTCATTGGTCCATGACGAAATAGTAAATAAATAAACAAACTCAAGTTTATTAGGACATAGTTCAAACATTCCAATAACTCTTCTAACACTGCAAAGCTGACAAAGAGTCTCTTAAGCTTTCAGATGGAGATATCTGAGCGTGCTTACAATGGTTGCTTTTCTGGAAAGAAGTCAGAAAATTCACTCAGGGAGGATTTCAAGACTATAAGCATCAGGGCAGGTAGAAGAAGAGCTGGATGGGTTCTCTGCAGGCATACTGCATGTTTTCCTTGCACAGGGAGGACCAAAGACAAGTATTGAGCGAGGCTCAGGTTGCCCTTCAGAGCCAGAGATCAAAAGCAACCCAACTTGGGCACCCTCTGTTAAAGAAAGGAAGAGCCTAATGCTGAGGACTTTACCAGTCTCAGTGATGGCAAGCACCTGCCCTTCATTAGCTGTGTCTTTTTCCATTTGATACCTCAGGTAAGCATAATTAAACGCAGCCTGAAAGGATGCCAGTAATTGATTTGAGACACTGTTGGGTAAGCTGCCTATTTTTAGTCTTTTTTTTTTTTTTGGGGCGCGTGCAACAAATCAATGCTACTTTGGCTGCCTTTAAAGCTAGTAACAAAAATATGGAAGCTATATATAGGTAGCCGGACTGCCTGCTGATTTAGGCTATGTCCTGCTACTACTTTAGTCCCCAATCAGAAATGCTGAGATCTGGCGGCTGTCCAGCTCCGTGCGTTCTCGAACAGTGCCTGCAGTACAATGCTGTAGGGTGCTGCTCCTCCCCCGCAGAGCACCCCACCTTTGGGGGCCTTGAGCTCCTGGAAAGGAGCCTGGGAGCAACACACTATGCAGAAGGGGAGACAAATGCTCCAGAGAGAGCTGTGCCATGTGGAGCAAAGAGGGAAAAATGCTTCACTGTGAGATTCAGTCTTGGAATAGGCTAACAGACACCTAAAGGACAAGAGGACAGACAAGGCTATTTAGAAACCAGCCCTGCCATGGAACAGAGGGCACGTGAAGCTGGGGCACACTATCTGCTCCGTGCTAAGCCTTTCCTTCTCAGTTCTTCCCAAGGCCTGTGTAGCGTGGATTCAAGGGCCTTATATGTTTTTTAATCACAGCGTCCTGCAGCAACCAGCACCCAGCAGACACAGTCCCCCGCAGCGTACCAGAAGATCAGAAGGTAAAGATTTAGTAAGGAAGGACAAAAGAAGTTTGGACAACACAGCGGGGTTTATTTGCCAGTTAAAGGGGACATGTCTCCTCATGGAAAATTACAGTAAGAAGATATAAATGGCATAACTGTTTAAGAAGTAGTTAAACACCGAAGTTGAGGTGTCAAAACCAACCTCAGTTCTTCCCTGGAGTGCTCCAGGTTATCTCACATTTACACTGTTAGAGGTTAGGAAGAATCTTTCTTAGCAAACTCTACCAGCATGTTCTGTTATTAAGACTTGTACCTCTTTCTTTGCTGTGATTATTGACCTTTGTCCGGCATAGGTGTAAAAGTGCAATCACTTGTGTTTAATGCACTGTACAGAAGTTTTTGATTACAACGATCATGTGCTGTTTCTCAAATAACAGAACAGATATTATGCAAGATAATGGCCCTATTATTGTTAATCAGGACTGAAGAAGTCTACTCTTAAATGTGGTGCACTGAAATATTTATGGGGAAATTTTGCTCAACCAGATGAGAAGAAAGAAAGAAACATTTTGGGAGCATCTTACTTTGTTTTCTTCTCCTCACTTGCCAGGAGTTGTTTCTCGAATAGAATACATTTTAACCAAAGGATCAGCCCGCTTCAATAGCTGTCCAAATATAGGAACAGAACAAATAATCTCATTGTTATGGTCTGTTCTGACTAGGGGTGATGTGGAATGCTGACTAGGGATTTTGCATCTGAGTCTTTGATGAACGTACCGACGAAAGCACAAAGTGGTGTCAGCTTGTGAGTGGCAGCGAATAGCAGTCTGTGTTCTGGTTTCTTTCTGTACTTAAAACATGAACACTTAAGGTCTTTAGATGTCTATAGAGATGTCACGTTCAAACTGTTAAAACAGGAAAAAAAATTTTTGTTCAGACCTTAAAATTTCTGTGTTAATTGGCCACACCTGGCTATGCCATTGAGGCAGAAGTATCTCTGAAAACTCTCCTGTTTGCCTGATGGTCATATCTGAGGATGTCTCTAAACAAGTAAAATGCTCTAGTGTTATGTTTTTTAATGCCTGGTATCTCATAACATATATTCTTTGCATTATCTTAGCATTACTGTCTTTGGATAAATAGACGTAATGAATCACTTGGACATCTCACGCAAAATGATTCTTGCTGAGATTCAGTCATCTTTTTCTGGACCAGTAAAGCTAATGACGGTTTGTGTTCTTTAGGCTGCTTCTGGTTTTGTATTTTTGATTAGGCTACCAGAAGATGTACTTGGCCACTGTTATTTTTACAAGTCTACTGTTATTTTCACCCCTCATATTCATAGCTTTACCCTTTACCCTCTGAATGGCATTTTATGGTCACATCTCACAGCTCAGTGAAATGCAGCTGTGTGCTGAGCTTTTCATTGCAACATTATACTACATTGGCCAACCCCAGTCCAGTAAAGGCCCAGTACAACTGTCATCCTTGGTGGGAGAGGGTGTGTGTCATGATCCTATAGCATTTCCAGTGTTTTAGTCTCCTGTCACTGGGTTGTATTGAGAGACTTGGGTTCTGGCTGCTGACCTGAAATCTGTTTATATTCATTGCGAAATGCAAGAACAGCCTTTGGATGAGAGCTCAATCCCATTTATCTACGAATATAGCAACACGTACGTAGCAATGTTCATTCCTTCAGGCCTAAGGAGACTTTAGGCTCTTACCACAAGATGGAACAGTTGCAACTGGATGGATCAAAAATATGTCATTTTGTTGTAGCCTTTCTCTCAGTGGTTAGGACACTGACAAAGGAGATCAGAGTCCTGTCAAATCGGGGAGAAGATTGCTCTGCGACATACCACATCCTGCATGAGCGTACTAACTGCTCGGTCATTATGGAAAAAAGGCAGCTGCAACTTGGAGAGAGCACAGGGATGTAGGTCCAGAAGAGCACTTCAGACTGTGAGCCTTAACTGTAGATAGTTGCTTCCTGCAAATTGGAGATGGATCTCCAAATGTTGCAAAAATACAGGACTTAGGTGTTTACTTCACCTTTTATCTGGCTTAAGAAGTTCCCTAATCACCGTTTGGACAATTCTGCATCCTGCTCAACTAGTGGGGTGGATTCAGATCTATGCCTTGTCTAGAACAAAATTAATTAGATAAAGAGATGCTTAAGAGCCCTTTTGGTAGCCTCAAGTAATTTATCAAGATCGCAAATACATTTTATGGTGGAGACCACCACCCTTTTACATTACAAGTTCATCCTCCTCTCAAAGGTGCAGATGGCTTTGTGTTGTGTCTTGTTGAAGCTAGGCTCCCACTAGACTGCACTTGCCATGAAAAGCCTGGTGACAAAGGAGGAGAAGTTCATTTAAGATGAACCTGAAAGCTGGAAGGCGGAAAGCAGACCTTTAAAGTGCTATACCGGTCCTTGCTGCGCCCTGATGGATATGCAACACCAACAGGTTGCATGCTAATTGCGAAATCATTCTTGGGGATGGCAAGCACTGTACTTAAAAATTCTGTTTCTGTTGCTGATTTACTACCAACTGGGAAGAACAAACTACCTGAAATATCTCATTCAGCCACAGGCAACAAGTTAATGTGAGAGAAATGCAGATATTAGGCTATCTGCTACATCCCTACAAACAAACATTTCTTCAGAAGGCCAGTATGTGCTGAAGTCAGATACAGATGGGAGATTTAGATTTATCTTTTTATGGAAATGCTATGGAAAAATGACTGATCTTTGAGTATCTACTGTAGTGGCAAAGGCGTGTAGTGCAAAGCATTCTCCTAATTTAATTTTGAGTTGTAACAACAAGGCATTCTTCATTTTGAGCATTTCGGTTATTTGATAACACTAGAACAGTTTCTTACTGTCTCATTTACAGGTTTTACTGAATGAGAGTTCTGCACAACCTCTAGCTCTGTTACTTGAAAAATACAACTGATAATAGTAAAATAAATATTATCTTCTCTACTTGGCAGAAATCCTTTTCTGGAGTTCCCTAGTATGAAATAAGAACTCTTGTGGGAATCACGTTTATTTTTGGCAGGATTGTAGGATCTGATGGAATGAGTAGCATGATTGTATTTACTTTGTACTCTCATGTGAGCATGGCATATAAATTTGCGGTTCTCAAGACGTTTTTTAAGCATCAGCCTAGCGACTTTAACAATACTAATAGAAGATGCAAACTCCGATGGCTCTCAGATTTCCCTCTTGGGAGCTGCTGAAAGAATGAAACTCACTAACAGAATCACAGAATCATAGAATCATTTAGGTTGGAAAAGACCTTTAAGACCATCCAGTCCAACCGTTAACCTAGCACT
>JAVKLA010000183.1:0-15680 GCA_034782735.1 Sagittarius serpentarius
CGCGCCCGGGCCGGCGGGAGGACGGCTGCCGTGAGGGCGCGGGGCGGGGGGGGGGCGCTTCCCCAGGCCCTCCCCCCGACTCAGAAAGGAATTTCACCCCGGGGGTGGCGGAGAAAATGACGCTCCTTAGAGGGGTCCTTGTTTCGTAACGCGTCACCCCCCGCTACGCTCCGTGACATACTCCCCCTAAGGTCGCATTGCTCTCTTAGCGTAGTGGCTTTTTGTTTTTGTTTTTTTTTTTTTAAAAAAGGGTATTTTTACCGAGCCAACGTGCCTGCCTTTAGTCTTTCTGATGTGGTCCCGATGCTTCATTCCGCTGCCAGCATCGGAGGCTGTTGCTACATGCGCGAGGTTTTATGCCAAACTCGTAGCGTTTCCATGTTCCGCGGTACCAGGGGAGCTTATGTTTATTTTTATTGTCTTTTTTTCCTTCCCGTTTTCTTTCTGAGATTGCAATCACGGGTGCACGTGAGGGGGCCCGAAACAACAGAGTGATGGTGTATAAGAGCTAGTAAACAGTAATAACGCCGGCCCTGGGGAAGCTCGGAGGGTTGGTGGGATGGAGCTGCCCTAGATGTGGAAGGAGGGCTTCAAACCCGGGTAGCTCATTAGCCCATTAAAGACTCCCATCCCCGAGGCAGCACAAAGACTGAGGCGCTATACGCTTCGGAATAATATTTTGCCTTTTTGAGCGTAGCCATAAGGAGTGCGTCCACCTCAGCGCCGCCCGAGAACAGCTGCAGCAGACGGTCACGCGTGCCTTCGCCGCCGTGTCTTCAGCACAATCTGTTTCGCTAAACGGCATCAGCGGTACCAGTTGTAAAAAACGTTACATATTAGAAGCTGTGTGGGAAATGTAATCAGATTAATAGCATTTGATTAATAGCATTTTTTCAGATCTCTAACTCAACCAGATGTAGACTGAATTGCCTTTTTGAAGAAAAGCAACATCTTTCTTTGAAAGAGAAATAAATGGAATAGTGCACGCATTTAAGCTTGCACATGCTGTGATACATTCCGGCTTCATCAGCGGATGTATTCTGTCATTTCGGAGGTTTCTGCCATTTGACCGCTTGGAAAAATCGATAATTATGACTTTAGGAGTTCTTAAAGGAAAATGTATTTCACAGTGAAAAGCCTGCTTTAGTAGGACATTAGGGTTAAACCAAATGTTTAAAAGAATAAGGTTTCCAGAGCAATTTTACTGAACTGTGATGTTTGTAGCTGTTTGCATTTTTTCCCGCCTCATTTTCACTGGGGCCAAGAATCAGATTAATTAAAATCAGAGTGAACAAAAGGCTCAAACTCCCAGTAAATATTCATCTTACAGTTCAGAAATGGAGAACAGAGCAAAGTAGCTTGTGCAATAAGCTGAGTTTGATCATACGCAAAATTGTATCTATTTTTCCTTTGTTTCCAGATGGCTACTGTGAAGCCTTGTCAGATGAGGTAAAGCATAAAACAGATGTTTAAAAGCTGTCCGGTGGTAGATTTCTTCTTTTGCCTAAATGAAGTGAGAGCAATAATTTTTGTAGTTGGTATTTCTCTTTTGAGAAATATAACACAGGCTGTGTAAGAAAAAAAAAATAGAGGCTAGGTTCATTGTCTAAAGAAGAAAAGCAGAAACATCCTCCATCACATTAGTAGCGACAAAGGACTCAGAGAACACATCAGCTTTATCTGTTTGATAAAGTATAAAAATGAGTTTCAACTTCTACAGTAAAAGCAACAAAAGAAGGGGTGGCTTTGGCCAATGACCCTTAATTGTCTCAGGATTCTTTTTAGTACCTGCCTGAAATGAGAAAATGTCCTAGGGAGGAAGTGTGATTTACCCATTAGAGAGCAAACTGAAACAGAGGTGTTGAAAGGATAAGGAGAAAATAATGACTAACAGCTGTTGTTCCCCTGCATATTTTCACACTATATGACTCTTCTCAGCTTTATAGTTTAGTAATGCAGTCCTGTTTATTGAGAGAAATACAAATGTCTCTCTTTGCAATAATAACTTACCATTGACACCATAAAGAAAACCCCAAAGTCCCCTAACATTTTGCCGTTTTCCCACTGACCTTGAAATATAGGCTAGAAATTGTTAAATCAAGGCTAGAAGATTCTTTGTCATGGCTGTCGTGTTTTCCTCAGTTTGTGCACAGAGCAAGAGTAACAGTGCATTGGTAAGTGACTATCTGAACCACGGTTTAATCGTGCTCAAACCTCTGTAGGCAGGAGCTGCGTACAGCCGCTGAGCGAATAGTTGGTTGAATGGGAGTGATGGAACACGCTTAAAACTGGGGTTTTGCAGATAGCAGTGGAAAGCATAGTTCTGAATTCAACGTGAAGTCTGATAGAGGCAGTCCCCTCATGCATTCTTGACTCATCTAATTAAAACAATATTCTCCTTTCTGTGGCTTAGTTCCTGCTTTTTTGTATTTCAGCTTTTAAAAAAAAAGTGTAACTCCTGAGCTGAAGGTTGTTCTTGGTCGTATGTATGTAACTAGACTGTCTTCAGTAAAGCAAGGCTGGGAGTCAGGATCTAATACGCTGTGCTTTAGATACTATAGCGGAATGAAAACTGAAATATGATGTTATATGGTTTTATTTACTAGCTTACGCAACAATAAAAATATCTAGGCATTCCGTCAGTTCTCAGCTTCTTGAAAATTTCTCTCAAGATCATAGCTTTTCTTTATTTTCTTATACCACTTTCCAAGCAGGTCATAGCTGGCAATTTACAGGGTTCAATTCTGTTTAGCCACAGTTTGATTTTTATAGGGATTTTTGTATAATTGCAATTGAAAAATTTCAAATGCAGTACAAAAAATTCTTGTACAGTCACTGTGGATTTACAGCAGTAGAACTAAACCCCATTTTTGTTTTCTCAGAACGTGTACCAACCAGTATTTATCCAGAATGAAAGTCATTAATTTGGTTTGGTTTAAATTGATTAAAAGCGCTTTTGTGGCATTCTGCAGTATGACATCTTGAAATGTAATGCCCTGTTAATAGGATACACAGAAGAGCAAACACAGAGGTCTGTGCAGATTTGAGTGTGCTACTATAAACAAAGAAGGTGTTCACAAATGGCTTAGAGCTAAATTTGACAAGACAGTGCTAATCACGCTTGGACATGGGAATATCTGGACAGAGGACACTCAGCTGGCTTCATATTAGCCTCTCCAAAGGCAGTGATAGCTCTCGCTTATTAGTAAAACAGGGACACTGTATGAAAATTATTGCAGGAGTTGATACAGGGAGAGAATTGTCTTGATCTTGTTAGGACTTTGTTTTCGTGAGAAAGCAAGATCAAACACATGGCACTGGCTCTCTCTTTACTGTGGCTGGACTGAGGAAACTGATTAACAGACAAAATTTGATCTTGAGTATTTTATAGCCTAGCTTTATCTTGACGCTTCCAATTTTGGCAACACTTCAGGACCGGGTTTTGGAAGTTAAGTGTATGCCTGGTATTTGCATAGAGATACTTTGCATAGAGATACGGACTGTAGGTGCATATGTCATTTATTTACATGTTTGGTCCATTAGCTCATAAATGGGTCATTTTTTTTGCCAGTAAATGCAAAGTTTACATAGGAAATCTATGTGCACACCTTTGGTAGATGTTCATATGTGTGCAATTGTAATTACTTTACTGGAAACTTTGCAGTAGTGTCTTACAAGACAGCAGGCATTTTTTAGTCGTGACATGATACGTAGCGCATTTTTTCTGCTATAATTTGAAAGTAAAGCATCAGTTTGTAAAGAACAAAGAACAGCACAGGTGGTCTTACCAGCCTCTATCCTTACCATTACTTGTTTTTGATACTGTATTTTTGATATCACTAATGTACCTGAAAGCGGGCTTGGTTCAGCATTTCCACAAAATGATCAGTAATTGTCAGTAAATAATACGAGATACAAACTAGGTCCTAAGAAATGAGGTAAATACAAGTTAAGTTTTCTTACAAAAAAAAAAAGGCGGAACAGAATTTAGTCAGCGGGGTCAGTCTGTTCACATTACTAATGGTGATAAAACTGTTGCTTGGCTAACAAAGACCATGCTTGTCCTATTGCTGTTGTGTATTTTTTCCATCCTATTTATATACAAAAATGCAGCACATATTCAAACAGTGTAATTCCACTTAAGCCCAGGTGCCTGGTGTTTCCTACAAGAGGTGTGTTTGGAGGCCTAAACATGGAATGCTTATTTTGTGGAGACATCCATCCCACTTCTCCGCATCTCTCTGGATTTTGACTAGGCTGTAATAGGATTAAATGTCGTTCTTTCATTTTACGGAGAAAATTATTCTTCCCCTTCCTCTATTCAACTGGACATGAAGGGTTGCAGGAATGCTGGAAGCAAAACTTTGTGAAAAGGAGGGATGCCTTCCCAGCAAAGCACATCTTTTCACCCTTTTTGTGCTATTGGGAACCTAGTTCCTGGTGACTTAGGGTTAAAGGATTCAACAGCAAATGGCCCCACTCGAAGGGCCACAGCTCTACTGTCCACTCCGTCAACGAGAACGAAAACTTGCAACTTTCCCAGATTTACCCCAGCCCTGAAGCCGCTGGTCACATGAGCACATTCGGGTGATCGTGGGTGTCTGTTGTGGAATAAGCAATACGTTTGTTTGTGCGTGTGGCACGCGCACACCTCGAGGTCCCCGCACGTCCATGTGGCAAGGTGTGACTCCACACAGCAGGTTGGGCTTCCTCATTTCCCTCCCCCATTGCTCTCCGCTCCCAGGCCCAGGCTGGCAAATGGTAAGGGATAATGTATCCACATGGGAAAGCAACACATTAAGGGACTTGAGAATGTGTAATGGGATCAGCCACCAGTTACAGGGATCTTTTAAAAAAATAGGAATATCAATTGCTCTTGAGTTATGGGCACTTTAAATTCCATGCAGATAAGAAACAGAGACACCGGTGCTGAACACCAATTGTGTAACTTCTTTTAATAGAATGGGAGTCAGTGAAATACTGATACATCATTAATGCCAGGGCTCAGCAGAAGTGTCTGGCTCGCTCAGCATAATGCAGCATAACGTCACAGTGTTTGCTGCCATTGGAACGCACGGTGCTGCAGTGTAGCACTGGCAGGATCTGCCTTCTTGCCTCTAAAAAGAAGCAAGAGGCAGCCAAATGAAATGAAGTCGCCCTAGCCCAACAGCTATTGACAGAAGAGATGAAGAAATTAATCACTGGAATGTCCTGATCTGACTCCTCTGACTGGTAATACAGTCCCTAGCAGTGTCATCTCTCCTCTCACAATGTTCCATTCAATTAACTGTTTCTTCAGATTTATTGCTTTCCTGGCTACAAAGACAGTCATGGAAGCAGAGTGGTGGTTTTTCAATTTCCCCGGTATCTCTAAGACATCAGCATAGCATCAGCTCTCAAAAAGTGTACATGCCACTAAGCTGGTGATATGTATAATGCAGCATTTAACCTCTGGCAGGAGGAAATGAATTGCAAGAAAGTGATGTGTGAGCTGTACCTCTGACAAACAAGCAAGAAAGAGAAAGGCAAGGTGAGTCCTAAAGATAGCAGTGCGAGCCCGGGGAGTACACACGGTATCTTGTACTGCACCGCGGGGATGTCGGAGCTCTTACACCAGCAACCAGAGATAAGTGCTGACAGAGACCCCCTAGCCCTGCAGTTCCTCTCTGGTTTCTGGTGACTGATGTTATGAGGCTGCAAGTTCCATCGTGGCAGAATTTCAGTTCTTCTTCATTGCATACTCACATCCCAATGATCCTTAAATCAAGAACAGGGAATAAATCAAACACAGGGAATACGGAGCTCATTGTACAGGCTGGTAGTAGTCTGCCTGTCTTAATGAAGGTGCAGATAAATGGCAGCGGTACCAAAAGTAAATATTGGTATCACTTATTTTTAAGACCTGCCTGTCAGTTCTCTTAAAAATCACATTTTCCATGGTTTGTAACTTTCCAAGTTTTATTTGGACTCAATTTTTCCATGGTAATTTTATTCAGGCTTAGTTTGGGAGAAAACTGCAATCAAAATAAGACAGCTCAAATCACTGAACCATTTCCAAGAACGAGGGAGAAATGGTAGAAACATCATCTTCCAACATAAAAAACTCCTAGTGCCTTTACGGGGGTTGGGGCGCGTGTTTAACAATTACAGGAGCTGCATTGTTTTGGACCGTGAAGTTTGCCATTGTACCAGGTATTTGCCTTTTGGTTTTCCTCTGAAAAATCCACTGAAATTCGGCCAGTTTCCAGGACTATAAAAATGATAGTTTGAGTCGCTCACTAAAAAGACACTGAAGAATTTACTTACTAGATTCCTTGAAGAATTAAATCTGCCTGGGGCTCATTTCATCCAGAACTGACCAGGGCTCTCCTTGCAACCTAAGCTTTTTCTTGCTGGAGGCTGGGGTAGAACTTGAAGTGAGTTATCCAAACTGGGAGGCACTTGCTTTTCTTCTGCTCCCTTCCACTTCCTTTGCGTAGCCCAAACACCCGGGCTGCAGCAGGAGGAGTGTGGCAGGAGGAGGGGAAGAAGTGGACAAGGGCTTTGGTGGCAGACACGCACTGGGAAGTGGGGTTGAGGCTGGGGTTTGTGGGATATTGAGAACCGGGACTAGAAATGATGCTCAGGGGAGGCAGCTGGGAGGTTTGATTAGCCCAATGGAAGACTAAGCCTGGAAAAGGAGATGAAAGGGAATCGGGGCAGGGTGGCAGGACCCTGACTGCACTAACAGGGTCTGCAGCCAATCTCTTCTCCATTCCCCTGCTTACAAGAAAAAGATGTCTTTTCATGCTTGGAGAAAGCAGCCATACACGGCTTGGGGACCACAGCAGGCACCAGTTCCCAGTCAAAGCACCCGTAGCCAGGCACGGGGGCTGCTGGAGGACACCCCCCCGATCCCCCAGGCAGGCTGGTGGCTCAGCGTGTGGGCAGATGTAGCTGATTACACCCCAGCCTACGAGGTCTGTGCCCACACCAAAGGCCTCTGCAAAGGCCCCAGGGGCTCTTGGAGACCCCCTCCACACCCGCCCAGCTGTGGCAGCTCATGGCTGTGGGTTTCACGGTAGACCTGTTCTGTCACAAGGGAATGCAGCCATTCTGGTAGTGGGGGACCTGTTCACCAAGGCAGCTCAGTTTTTCACCTGCAGGGTGTTGCCTGTGGCACTGCTGACTGCCTGACTCTTCCTACAGTGTTTTCTTACGCCATGGCCTCGCACATTGTATCATTACCAATCAGGGGAGCCCGTTCACAGACCTTGGAAGGAGCTCCTGGGCCTCCTCTAAGGCCAACTCACCTCTCCTCCTCACACCAGCCCCTGTCCCACAGGTGGGCAGAGACAATCAGATGCTGGAGCAAAGCCTCCAGTGTCACAGCAACTTCCTCCATGCTGAGTGGGTCACCCTTTCCCCTCTAGCAGAGACTGACCACGAAGGTAACGGTCCCACATGGCAAAGCCTGTTGGTGCACTCACAGCCCTGACATGGGAGATGGAGAACGTCAAAGTCACAATGGGCACAATACTTCTAGGGTGCAGGACAGAGGAATAGAGCCGGGGGGGGGGGGGGGATAAACACACAGCAGGACGCTGGGGGAGTGAGGGGGAGGGAACACAGCAGGACAGAGGGATAAAGAGAATTAAAAAACAGTAGGGACAGGAAGAAAAGCAGAGTAACCAAGGCGGGGGGGGGAACAGAAAGGGAACTGGACAGAGATGGGCCACAGGACAGAGAGATGGAGAAAGAAAAAAACATGGACAGAGGGATAGAGAGGCAAAGAAAGGGATGGGGACCAGGACAGTGGGAGTATAAACAGAGAGGGACAGGGAGCAGGACACAAGATTACAGAGAGGTATAGGGAAATGGAAAGAATGACAGAAGGAAAAAGAGGGGCAGGGAGCAGGTCAGAGTTGGAGAAAGAAAAAAATACTGCTGGGGAGCAGGACAGGAGGACAGAGCTGAGAGAGATGAACAGGAAGCAGGGCAATGGGATGCAGACAGCAAAACTAGTGATAGGCAACAGGGCAGAGGGATCGACAGAGAAGTAAGGGACAGGGAGCAGGACAGAGAAATGAAAGGGAAAAACACTGATGAGCAACAGGACAAAGGGATACAGAGAAAAAGGAGGGAAAAGGAGGGTAGGAGAGAGAAAGGTGGAGATAAAGAGCAGGACATGGAGAGACAAAAAGCAGGACAAGGAAGAGGACAGAGCGACAGATGCGGATTAAGAGATGGAGAAGGGAAAAAATGGTGATGGGCTGCTGGACAGAGATGGAGGAAGAAAAAGTAGGGCCAGAGTAGGGGAGAGAGAAAGGAAAAGAGGGGCAGCTGGCTGCACAGGGGGGTATAAGCAGAAACAATGAGACAGGCAATGGGACAGAGGGATAAAGGCAGAATAACCAGGGAGAGGAAGCAGGACAGATGGACAGGGAGAGGAAAAAAGGGACAGGGAGCAGGACTGAGAGATGGAGATAAAAGCATTAAGGGCAGAGGGATAGAGAGAGGAAAATACAAACTGGAAGAAGGACAGAGAGAGAAAGAGAGCGACATAACCCGGTCAGAGAGCACGAGAAAGACAAACCAGTGACAAGCAGCAGGCCAGAGGTGGGGGAGCAGGGGGAAGGAAGGACAGGAGGAAGGAGAGAGGGATACAGAAAACAAGTGAGGGAGACGGAGCAAGAAAATGGGATACAGAGAGAAAGAGAGGGAAGGGGAGCAGGACACTTGGACAGACAGCAAGCAAGAGCAGCAGGGAGAATGACAGGGAGGTGGAGCCAGAGGAAAAACAGGGAGCAAAAGAAGGACAGAAAAATGGAAAAGGAAAATTAGGGGTGGGGAGCAGGACAGAGAGGTGGAGAGGCAATGAGGGACACAAGGAGAGAGGGAAGGCACCAGGGAGCAGCACAGAAGGATGGAGAAAGAGAGGGATGAGGAGCAGAGCAATCGAGAAAGAAAATACAGTGATGGGGAGCAGCACAGAGGATTGGAAACAGAAAAATGAGACAAGGGAGAAGACTGCGGAGTGCAGAGGAAGGTAGAAATGAAAGGTCAGAGAGGCAGAGAAATCAAGAATGGGATGAGGCAGCCTGTGGAGAGGTAGAGCAAGAAAATGTACCGTCAGTGAGCAGGACAGAGGGATAGAGATGGGGGAAGGAGAAGAAGAAAGGAGTGACAAAGAAAGTGACAGGGCACAGGACATACAGACAGAAAGAGGACAGGGAACAGGACAAAGGGACTGAGAAATAAAGAAAGGGTCAGATCTGTACAGAGAGACCAAGAAGAGAAAAAAACCACCAGCAATGGGCTAGAGGACAGAGACAGAGGAAGACAAAAAAGGACCAGGGAGCAGGACAGACAAGGAGAGAAAGCAAAAAAAGGGAGAACCAGCTGGACAGGGAGGTATAGCAAGAAACGACTGAACAGGCAGCAGGACAGAGAAATAAAGACAGAAAAAACAGAGGCAGGAAGCAGTACAGAGGGACACTGAGAGGAAACAAGGGGCAGGGAGCAGGACAGAAGTGGTGAAAGAAGGATTGAGGCAGAAGGATAAAGAGAGAAAAAAGAAAGACAGGAAGACAGATGGGGGATAGGGAGAGGGGGTAAAGAAGGACAAGAAGCAGAACACATTGTCATAGAAAGACAGGTAGCAAGACAAGGTGATACAGAGTAAGGAAAAAAGGGACAGGGAGGCAGGACAAAGTGAAAGACAGGCAAAAATAAAAGACGGAGCAGGACAGAGATGGAGGGGGAGAAGGATAGGATGGGCAGCAGGACAGGTAGCTGGAGAAGGGAAAAAAGCACTGGGCAGCAGGACAGAAAACACAGTGACAGGGAGCAGGACAGAGTGACAGAGAAAAAAAAAAATTCAAAAGAGGGAACAGGACAGAAAAATGGGGGCAAAGACAAGGGAAAGAACAGAAACAGAGAGGGATAGGGATGAGGACAGAGATGGAACAAGAAAGGAATAAAGGATGGCAGGCAGAACAAAGGGAAAGAGAGACAAGGACAGGGAGAGCAGGACAAATGGATGGAAGAGGAAAAAATAGGGATGGGCTGCAGGACAGAGATGGAGGAATTAAAAGATAGACACAGGGAGCATTACAGAATGACAGACGGAAAAAAGGGACGGAGAGCAGGCCAGCATTGCAGGGAAAAAAAACAGCAGTGATGGGCAGTGGGAAAGAGATATGCAGAAAGAAAAAAATACTGAGGAAGAGAGAAAGGGAAGAAGGGACAGCTAGCTGGACAAGGGGATACAGAGAGAGAAAACCAGAAAAGATAGTGAGAGGAAGCAGCAAGAGAAGAAAAGGGGCTGGGATCTGGACAGAGGTGGATAAAAAAGCAGTAGGGACAGAGGAAGAGACAGAAAGAGCATCAGGGCAGAGAAAGAAAAATCAGGGCAGCAGCAGAATGGAGGAAAAAACTGGGATGGTCAACAGGACAGAGAGGAATATGAATATGGACAGGGAGTGGGATGAAGGGATACAGGGAGAAACGACGGGACAGGAAGCAAGAGACAGCAACAGACAAGAATGACGAGAGAGAAAGATGGAGATCATGAGAAGCACAGGGGGCTGGAGAAATACAGAGTGGTATTAGGAGCCCTGCAGAGAGTTGTCAATGAAAAAAGGGGCAGGGAGCAGCACAAAGGGTCAGAGAGAGTAAGAGATGAACAGGAAGGAGGACAGGGACAGTGAGATACAGAATGGGGAAAAGCCATCATCAGTGAGCAAGACAAAGGGATAGAGAGAGAAGAGGAAGGAAGCAGAGAGAGAGAGAGGAAGGCAGGGATACAGAGCAGCACATACAGTGGCAGAGAGGAAAAGAACACCAGGGAAGAGGCCATAGAAACTGGGAGGGGGTGGGGGGGTGGGGAAGAGACGGATGCAGATCAGGACAAAGAAATGGAAGAGGAGAAAAAAATGATGGGCTGCAGGACAGAGACAGCAGGTGGGGGGGGGAGAGGGAGAGGGAGCAGGACACAAGAATAGAGAGGGGAGGAGAGGTACAGTGAAGTGAAAAGAAAAAAAATCGCAGCAGCATGGGAAAGAGGGAGGGAAGGGGCCCAGACTCACAGGAGGGGCGACAGGGCCCCGGGCTCACCACAGCTCTTGCTTTTCCTCTTGGCACTGCCAGGAGAATCTGACGCTTCGGACACTTCTTTCTCCTTCTCTCCGCTCTTTCTCCTCTCTAACTCCTGTCACTTGGCTGTCCTCCACCTCAGAGAAGACACGGGTGTCTTGCAGCTCTCGGAAGACGAGGCTTTCTAGACCCGCGGCCTCGCTCGCGCGCTGCTGGCGACGCACGCAGACCCCGCGGTGCGCGTTGGCGGCCTGACCTGCTGCGGCGTAGGGAGAGGGATCCTTCCTCGCGCAGAGAGGCAGGCTCGCTCCCGCGCGCAGGGGGAGGCAGCTGCCGGCCGGCCTTCGATTTCTTCTTCTTTACCTTTAATCCGGCCTCTCCAGCTTTAGCCGCGGCAGCACCTGTCCGCAGCCAGGAAGGGCTCCGTCTATCCCTTTTCCACCCCTGCGCTGCCCAGAGAGCGAGGCCGGGCAGAGACAACCCGCACAAGCCTGAGGCATCCCGGGGGGAAGGAACGGACAGCCACATCCTCAGCGCAGCCCCTGGGTGAGGGAAAGGAGAAGCAGCGATGGCTATTACTGTAGCTTGCCCCTGGCCAGAGCCTCTCCTTCCACAGGAGCTTCTGGAGACACACCAAGGGCCAGCTTGCTGCCGTCGTGACAGGGCTTGGGGGCTGCCTGGGGTTACAGGACAGGCTTCAGGTGCTGGAGCCGGGGGCAGTGGCACAGGGCAAGCTGGGCCAGGGGAGGCCCAAGGGGAGCTCTGGCAAGCTGGGGAGGCTCCCAGCATCCGCCTGCCTCCTTCCCCTCTGCCCTTCTGTCAGCTCTCAGGTAACTCCCTGGGGCTGCCCTGCCCCAGCTCACCTCCAGCAGACCGGGAGCCCGCTGCAGCGGCGGGTTTGAAGCTTCCCGTCCCACCACCCCGGGTGGTCAGCAGGCAGAAGATATCCCCGTGCCTGCCAAAGGGGCTCGCTCACCTCACCAGTGGCCTCAGCCCTCACCTGCCACATCACGACTGCAAGGCAAGAAATATGCCTCTCCTCCAGCAAGCAAGACACCTGCCAAATAGCCATGCACAGTGGTACATGGCTGCCTGTGACCAACACCTTTTTCTGCTACGAGCGGAGCACAGTTCCCACGTGACGAGCCGTTGGCAGTGCAGAAAATACCTCTGCTTTCCCTGCACTGGGTCCCAGAGAACAGCGTCTTTGGACTGTGCAGCAGCCTGTTGTCGTCCCAGCCCCTCATCCTTGAGAAAGGGGCTGCCTGTAGCAGTGGCAGAACTGCTGCTGCCCAAGGGGAAAGGAACAACTCGGGGCCTGTGTCCCGGGCAGAGTCAGTGACCTTGGCAGCCTATATGCAGGGCCAAGGTAACAACCTGAGAAGCAATCATAGGGTGTAGCAGTTTCTGCAACAACCGTACTTTCCAGCCTAGCTAGACAGAGTAAGAGGCAAGAGAAAGGGGCCTGCGGGGTGCCTCAAGAGGCAGAATTGTACTGTGACTGGTTTGCGCTTTCCCTCTGGCAGAAGGACTTCCCAGCAGTCGGGAGACAGGTACGCTTGCACAGCATGAGTGCTGCTGCTTATGGAGCAAAAGGCACTCAGTATAAAACAGCAACGAAGAACAAGAATGGCCTGTCAACGTGGTAGGAGTAACATGGAGAGCCTGAAGCATTAGCCAGGCAGGGCTTTGCAACTAACATTGTGTCATGGTTTAATCCCAACCTGCAATGAAGCACCACACAACTGCTCCCTCGCTCCCCTGCCCCTGGTGGGATGGGGGAGAGAATCGGAAGGGCAAAAGTGAGAAAACTTGGGGCTTGAGGCAAAAACAGTTTAATAATTAAAAAGAAATAACAACAAAAATAAATTGCAAGGAAAAGAAGAAAAAAAAAACCCAGAAAAATCAAACCCAAGAAAGACAAGTGATACCAATGAAAAAAATTGCTCATCACCAGCTGACCCATGCCCAGAAATGAACAGTACATTGACTGGTCCACATGGATTTATTCTTGTGCGTGCAGGTCAGGTTCAGAGGTGGTTGTTGCTGGTTACATACAAGGCCAGTTCCAGATGCACGCAAACCCACGTTTGCCTTTGTGGCCCCAGTGGTGGTGTAAGCCATGAAGTTGTGCTTCAGGTGCAGTGTTGTCGTGGTTTAACCCCAGCCGGCAACTCAGCCCCACACCGCCGCTCGCTCACTCCCCCACAGTGGGATGGGGGAGAGAATCAGAGGAGTAGAAGTCAGGAAACTTGTGAGTTGGGGTAAAGACCATTTAATAGGTAAAGCAAAAGCTGCTTGCACAAGCAAAGCAAACCAAGGAATTCATTCACCCTTTCCCGTGGGCAGGCAGGTGCTCAGCCATCTCCAGGACAGCCGGGCTCCATCACGCGTAACGATGACTTGGGAAGACAAACGCCATCGCTCCGAACGTCCCCCCCTTCCTTCTTCTTCCCCCAGCTTTATGTGCTGAGCATGACGCCATACAGTCTGGGGTATCTCTTGGGTCATTGGGGTCAGCTGTCCCGGCTGTGTCCCCTCCCAACTCCTTGTGCCCCCGTCCAGCCTACTCGCTGGTGGGGTGGTGAAAGAAGCAGAAAAGGCCTTGGCTCTGTGTAAGCACGGCTCAGCAGTAACGAAAACATCCCAGTTTTACCAACAGTGTTTCCAGTACAAATTCAAAACACAGCCCCATACCAGCTATTATGAAGCAAACTAACTATCCCATCCAAACCCAGCACATACAGAAATAAAATTTTTAAAGTTAAGTGGTACAGGAAAGACAAGAAAAAAATTTCAAAATGGGGACAGAAAACTAGATAAATGGAGACATAGAAAGAAAATTTAAAATGCAACAGCTTTAAGGAAAGATAAGAATAAATAAAAAATACAAATAGGGGAAAAAATAGACACATACATAAAAGTAAATTTAAAAAGCAACAGGGTACACGACACAGGGAATAGTGAAAAAATATAGATAGGGACCTTGATATGAGTAGACATAGAAAGAAAACTGAAGAAGCAACCAGGTACAGGACAGACCTGAGAGGATTAGAAAATAAAGAAAGTTAACTGGATAAAAGTATCCATAGAAACAAAATATAGTACAGACAGGAAAAAAATCAAAAAAGGACAGGAAACTAAATAAATGGAGACCTAGAAAGAAAGTTTTTAAAGCAGCTGGGTGCAGGACAGAAAAGGAGGAATTAAGAAATAGGGACAGGATGCTGGAGAGAGGGAAATGTAGAAAGGGAAATTAAAACACAGTGAGGTACAAGAAACACAGGAAAGCATTAAAATATAGGGAGAAGGAGCCACAGAGAGGGAAACATAGGAAAAAATTAATAGGTGAAGTGGTACAGGGCAGAGTTGGCAGAAGATAAGTTTTGGGGAGCCAGCAGAGAGCAAGACAGAAGCAGGGACAGGCAGGGAGGCAGGCAGCGAGCTGGGGAAGGGCCGCAGAGATGGACCGGGATGCACAGGAGAGAACGCGTGACTCACCACAGCTCCTGGTGCCGGCAGGAGAACTTCACCACCCCAAGGCTTCTCTCTCTGCCTCTTCCTCCTCCTCAGTGCCGCCTGCCTAACCCTCACACACTCAGCAGCATGCAGTGGACACCTTGATGCTCCTCACCCTCAAGGCTTCTTTGATACATGGCAGCTCATGCATGTAGCCAACAGAGGCCAGGGACAGCTCAGAGGGATCCTTCCACACCACAGGGACTGGCCATTCCTTACTGGAGGCACCTGCCTGCAGGACCCCCTTAGATTCCCTCCTCAGCCGGTTCCCCTTTGTCAGCTCCCTCAGGCAGGCGTGCCCAGGCAGCCCCCTTTGCAGCTAGAGCCCCTTCACACAGCAGGGCCAGCCCCATCCGCAGCCTCACTGGCCACACCTGGGGCTGCCCCAGCCCCAGCTGGAGCCCACTGAGATGGAAGAAAGTTTCAAAAGTGATGGGGTACAAGAAACATGGGCAAGAATTAAAAAACAGGGACAGGGAGCCTGACAGAAAGAAGCTGTGGTGGGTTGACCTTGGCTGGCTGCCGGGTGCCCACCAAGCTGCTCTGTCACTCTGCCTCCTCAGCAAGACAGCGGGAGAAAATACAACAAAAAAGCTTGTGGGTCGAGATAAGGACAAAGATATCACTCACCAATCACTGTTGCAGGCAAAACAGACTTGGGGAAATAATTTAATTTGTCAATCAAAATCAGAGTAGGATAATGAGAAAGAAAAACAAATCTAAAAAACACCTTCCCCCCACCCCTCTCTTTTTTCCTGGGCTCATCTTCACTCCTGACTTCATCCTTTCACCAAGCAGCGCAGGGAGTGGGGATTGCAGTCAGTTCATCACGGGGTCTCTGCTGCTCCTTCCTCCTTCACACTCTTCTTCTGCTCCAGCCTGGGCTCCTCTCTACATGGGCTGCAGGTCCTGCCAGGAGCCTGCTCCAACGTGGGCTCCCCACGGGGTCACAGCCTCCTTCGGGCACCCCCCTGCTCCGGCGTGGGGTCCTCCCCGGGCTGCAGGTGAAGATCTGCTCCGGCGTGGGCCTCCCCGGGCTGCAGGGGCACAGCCGGCCTCACCGGGGTCTTCCCCACGGGCCGCAG
>JAVKLA010000184.1:4161-15593 GCA_034782735.1 Sagittarius serpentarius
CCATTAGAGAAACTATACACCTTCAACATTCCCTCACATGAAAACTCAGCACTTTTCAAGTTTGAGTTTGCTAGTTTGGGGGGCGGTTTTAAGACTTCAGACTGGGAGGAAAAATCCATAACCATTTTCTGCTCATTTCTGTACAACTTTGGGGAAGAAAAAGAGACGAGAAAATGCTAACACCTCTCCTACATTGCTGTGACACTTGCAAATGCCAGCATTTCATATGCCTCTCAGTTAACAAGACAGACCTTCACTTAAGCAAGCTTAACTCAACTAAAAGGCAAAGTACACCTTTGCACCATGCTCTCTCTTAATGAGATACAAGCTCTACTTAGCTAATATGAAATATAACACCAATACAGGTATGAGAAATGCCATACTTTTAGAAATTTTTGTAGTAATGTAAAAGACTTTCCTACTCAAGTGACAATGTCTCACCATACGGCACTTCACTTGCAGTAACTAGAAACTCAAATAAAACTCTCAAACGGAGCATAGCTAGGTGTTGGTATTCTGCAGCATTAAGACTTCTCCCATTAAGACTTCTGATGGAAGTTCTTCCAGTCCCAGAGATCTACCGTTTCTGCCTGTACGTCCAGACACATATTGCTAACTACCCTACTTAACTTCTAGGATTTATTAAAATTACACAATGGGGAATGGGAAACCATAGAAAAATGTAAACACATATGGATGAGAGAAAAGACAGAAGTGAACGAATGCCACAGACCTGGTCAGACGCCTGTCTGATCTTTTCCGAAGAAACATTTTCTTTCAATACTACAGCAATCAGATGACCCACTGCCTAAAAGAGCAAAAGAAATAAAAAACACATGCAGATCAAGCATTATTTTTCAATTCTCCGTTAGGAAGAATTTACACTGCTGTTGCATATGATCATTTTATCATGAGCTGAAATACCAAACTTACTGGTATGGAAGCTGTGAGAGACTGAAAGAGTTAATGTCTCAAACACTGTGGTGGGGCAAGTTCTGCATAAAGCTGAGCCCTGCGCAGCATAACCCACAGGTGAAGAGCTGGTGAGCAACAGGGGGTCATGTTGTGCCAGAGGGCACGCAGGCCACTGCTCTGATCTGATCTGCTGAGCAGGGCAGCTCACCAGCAAAGACTGGCCATGCCTGCAGGGAGGCAGAAGTTACCCCCCAAGCCCACCAACCCATTCCCTGAAGGTTCTGAGGGTACAAATAACAGATGGCACCTAACTAGCCTAATGACTTTGAGTACCCACCTGAAGGATGGGCAAGGAGATTACAAAAGCGCACAAGTGGAAGTCCCCGCCCCCCGCAACTGGACCTGTAGGATGTCCAGACCAACACTGGACCGGGGACTGGTGAAACACTCACTCGCTTACACTCCCTCTTTCACTTCCCCCCTGCCCCTTCCCTCTTTTCTTTCCATAGTCTCTACACCTCACCCTCTTAGACATAAAAACCACTGACCAAGCCTGGGACTAGGAGTGGATACAGCTGCCCCTAGGCTCCTCTCTAGGAGGAACCTAGAACATTAAGGGGGTCCGCTCTGAACCTCCTGACTCAGCAGGAAGGTTCTCCTTATCTTCTTCCCTGAATTGATCCCCAAATAAGCAAGGCTTGTAGCATATGTTTGGTGATGTATGGTTACCACGTGTTACCATACCAATTCTTGTTGTGAGAAACCTCGCCACCTGTTATGCTTTTTAAGTTCAAGTTGCTACTGCCATAAATAAAACGTTCAACTGATCCTTTGGTGTCGCTTCACCTTAATTTAGCCCGAGGGAATTCTGAACTCTCCACAACCCCTCTCTGGTCTGTCCAGCACGGGTTGTGACAGAAGCTGAAATATGTTTTAGGGCTAAAAATCTCTATAAAGGTGGCATACTACTTTTTACTATTATCCTGAGGCAGAAGAGAAACAAACTTCTATAGGGCTCCACGCAGATCCAAGGGTCTCTTTGTACAGAACCTCTTACAAATTAGAATCAGAAATTGCAGATATTTTAATGCATCAACAGTAACAGATATTTATGGCTCCACTGCTGTACAGATCACAGTGTACTTGGAAGCACTGGTAATTATTAAATCCTCTACTATACAGGGCAGCAGAAGCAAGAGAGAAAGCAGAACACAGCAAGTCTAAGCAACTTGCCCAAATTTTTGCATCACAAGCTTGGCTAAACACTGATGACAAACATACTATCATACCTTAAGCACTTTACATATCCCCCAGCATACCTACTGCCAGAAATGTTTCACTTACTTTAAACAAGGCATTTGAAGTTAACAGTACTCCTTGTAAAGCTATTCTGTGGTAGAGATTATGAACAAAATATAAATTCTCAAGATCTTCCAAAAAAAATGCTTCAGTTCTAAAGATTGAGGGCTTCAGTTCTAAAGCACAGCGTGTGTTTGTTCATCTGAGGTTTAAGATTAAGCATCTCATTCCATTTTAATAGAAGGAATGTCTGATTTCCTCTAACTGCCTTTAAAAAAATCTAAATGTGGACTGAAATACTGAAATACCCTCAAAGGCTTCAGGGTGTTTGAATCCGGGCTTTTGTTTTCTGATTCATCTGTAATGCCTTACTCTGTCATGTTTCATAATCATTGATAGTGCTGCAGAGAAAATCCCTTCTGTGAGAGACAGAAAGACACCTTTTCATACTAAGAACACAAAAATGTTTCAGATCATCAATTTCAGATTATCAATGTACCCAGAACAGCAGCTGCATCTACTCTTCTGTGGTAAGGAGAGATCCTTACTTTGGAAAAAGTAAACTAAGAAGCCAGCAAGAAAAAAATAATGGTAACACTTCCGCTTGTTTAGTTTATAAAAAGACAGGAACAGATTATTCTGAATGTTTTCACGCTCCTTCTCCTTTCAGGACTTATCTACACTTCATTTAGATAATAGTTGGTAGCCTGACATGACAAACAGTAGCACTCTGAGGTAACAGTTCACACTTCGAGGAAAGATGACACTTTAAACTTTCCTAGACTACAAGGATTATGCCTTTCAAAGATTTGGATATGTAATCTAACATATTTGACTTAAAAAGACAGTTTATTATTTGGGAGTCTTACTCTTGTGAAAACAGAATGAGAGAATGGGACAAAGTCAGATATTTATCTTTCTCTGGATCCCATTTCAAGAGCAACAACATGCTCCGCAGGCAGATTATATCTTTTTTACTGTGCTTACCAAGTGAATCTTCTATTATTTTAAATATTTCCTGCTTAGAAGAAATTAATTCATACCCACATCCTTAAAACACTTCCATTACTCTACAAAATGGGCTTTTGAATAGAAAGTGGCTTTTGCAGCAAGCTACACAGGAAAGTCAAAATGTGCATTCCAAATGTGCTTTCCAAGGATTCACCAGTAAAACTTTTTGACCTGCAAAACTATGCTCAAGTTCCTCACTTTGCTGATCCTTGTCTGTATAGATTACATGCCCTGCAGAGGGGATGCCTTGTTTGGTCCCAGAAAGAGAAGATATCTATCACAAAGTTGAATCCTGGCCTGGTGATAGCTTGAAGATTACAGCATGCTTTTCAGGGGTCACAGAATGTAAGTGGAAACTAGCAAAATAACCAAAGCACAGCACAAAAATCAACCAAAGCATACCATTAGCCCTCAATGATGTGCAGCTGTAGTGATGAGCCAAGACATTTCACCAATACTTGCACCACGGGGACATTCTTCTGCACTGAAGAAAAATGAACTGGTTCAAAGATGGTGAGTCCTACTCATCAAGGCTAGTAATGACATGAACTCATCTGCAGTGCAAGACACTTTGCTAGACCTTAGATGAACTCCAGCTTTCAGGGACATGACTTCCTCTCCTAAGTGCCAAGCTGATCGCAAGGGGACTTCTGCATCTCTCTTTCCAACTTAATTATTGTAAACCAAGGTAGACTGAGTTGAACTAAAAAAGTAACACAGACACCAGGTTGCACAGACTGCATTCACATCAACTTACTCCATGAAGCAAATGGCTACATATTTAATCCTGAATTGAAGAAAGGAAGAGCAAGAAAATGGGGAAGTTAGCAATGATCTTACAGCTGAAGAGATACATTTTTAATACTGAAATGAGAGATGGCCAAAGCAAGAAGGTGTATTTTTTAAGCAGAGCCTATTACTTTCTTCCTTCCTGTGCATTAAAAACACTATAAGCACCGTATGCACATTCAAAAGTTTCATGTGAACAGAATCAGGAGCCAATGCATGGCTCTGAATATAAAGGGGTTTGGTCCGCTGATCAGAGTGGAGCTGTATATAGTTATTCTTCGACGACAAACAAGACTGCAGTAGTCCATCAGGTCTCACCACATAGGAAGAAAACCGATCAGTCCTAAAGACAGTTCTATAAAGTACTGTCAAGTATGTCGACCTCACACGTGACATCTGGTAACTCCTGGCTTCTCTTGAGATCAGTGTCACAAAAAACCATTTGGTCCTACTTAAACCTTTCAGTGCTGGACAGTTTCCCATTTTCCTGCAGAGACTTTATAGTAATGAGCAATTACGTCCAATGTTTGGATAACACATTTGTTTGCAACTTCCCTTCTTCTATGTTTTTTCTGCCTTTGGAGTAAAAAAAACACACCCCAAAAAAGTCTTCCTTATCACCTTTTTACAATCAAGCAGCAGGCCTTGGAACAAAGGTTTCCACAGACAATTCAATTTGTTTAATGCTTTAAAAAAAAAATTACCTGTGACTGAGTAACTGCATTAGGAAATTCAAACCGCTTCTTGATGTCATCCAACATTTTGGCTCTGTCATATGACACGAACTCTCACTCTGCAAGAGAGATTAAAAACATATACTTAAGACTAGGAAAGAAAGTATGCTATTAGCCAGAAAAACAACACACAAGATTCATGTTGTACTTAACAGCAGATGTAAGCATTAAAGCATTTTCTTCCCCCTCCTAAGTCTACCATATCACCTTGCTTTATGGGCTGAGACCCAAGAAATGCTGAATACTCATTGGTCTTGCACAAAGAACGGGTGATCGACATTTCTTAAAGCTGGAGAAAATATACAGTTCCATATGGCACAGTGTATGTGTAGTCTGAGAACATTTACCCTTGAGAACATTATATCATTGACTTGAAAATGGGACAGCTCAAGAGGAGAGTTCACAGTTTCTAAAACAGGATTTAAAATGCAAGATTCTCCACAAATTTTTCAATTATTTCATGCAGAAACAGAAGTAAAACAAAAGACCCACCTGTGAGACTGTAAATAGTAATTGTAGTCAGGGGCTGGAACACTTGACAAAAAAACCCTTCCCTGTAAGTTGGAATATGCAGGCACCCACAAGCACACAGGAACCTAAATTGGAGAGAAATCAGAACTCAGCCTACCTTGCTGCACACCTGTGAAACTGATGGCCAACGGCAAATATTCAAATATTGCAGTTTACTGTAAACACACTGCCAGTCACTTGGAATGGCTTCCTTAAAAAAAAAAATAAAAAACCTAGCACTTGCTGAAAACCTAAGTGTAATCCTTTGCAATAAGCACTGAGAAAATACATACATGTGCAGTACTCCAATTTCAAGGCATGCTATCGATGTGATGTGTTCAGAATCTTGCCACTTATTTTTAAAAATAAGACAGAATTAAACCCTGGAAACATGCAAATGCAGCATGTGCCACAACAAATACCATCCACAGGAGGAAAACTCAAAATTAATAGTTACCGCCTCAATGAATATAAATTCCTGGCAGTTAAACAGCAAAATACTCCCATACACTTGTGAACTACATTTCTGAAAGTTTAGGAGAAAAAACCCTGTTAACTGCATTCAGAATTATGCCAGCATGGGTTTGTATTGTTTTAGAATAGATTTAATTGCATTTTGAAACAATAGGTGCCCATATAATATATGAACACACATTAACCTAGAGTTGACATCTTGCCTTTTTTTCTTTTAAATAAATATAATCCCTACAACAAACAACTCCAGACATACCTAGATCTATTGAGCATGTCTAAACTCCAGTGGATCTAGATGCATTCCACCAATTTGTATATACGAACTGAGTCACAAAAAACAACCCCCTCCCGTTCTACCTAACAAGCAGCAAAATGATGGAAGGTTCCTTCCTGGGTAGTTTTGACACAAACACACTGGAATTATATGCTATCTGCCACTAGGTAATATTTATTACATATTAATTAATAATTATTATATATTAAAAGAAGAAACTACAGAGGATCATTAGGAGCACAGTCCACACTTTCAGTGGAGGCACAAATCAGTTATTCCATGCAGACTAGAAAACTTGCCCCTCATCAGAAACAATTCCTCAATTTCAATCAATCTACACTAAATACCAACAAGATATTTACAATGCAACAGCTCAATGTAATTTAATGAATTTAAATACCACCTAAACAGTTCGGTAGTCTTCTACATTCACCCTCAGCAAAGGCACTTGTGTGTGCATATGGAATGCCTGGAAATTTTACAGGACTACTGGATAATTAAGGCTGGCAGAGACCTAAGGATGCCTCTAGTTCAACTTCCTGTTCCAAGGAAGTTCAGCCATGGGGTCAGACCAGGTTGCTCAGGGCTTTGTCCCATCATACTTGAAAACCTCCAAGAACAGAGAAAGTACCACCTTAGTGAGAGCTCCTGGTTGATAAAAGCTTTCTCTCCACCACTAGCCTGAGCTTTTCGGCCACAGGCTCCTGTGAAAAGCCTAGCTGTGTTTTCTTCATCCCTCTCCCATCAGTGCCAGGGCTGCTGTTGGGTACCCCTGAAATTGTTCCTACTCCCAGCTGAACCAGCCCCAGTCCCACTGCCTCTCCTCACAGGTCAAGGTCTCTAGCCTCACTGTCTCCATGGTCTCTCCTGAATTCATTCCTGCTGGTCATTGTCCCCCCCATACTGGGTGATCCAAAACTGGACATGTTGGTATGAGGTCTAACGAGTACTGAGCAGAGGGGGATAAACCCCACCCTAACCCAGCTCCCCAGGCTCTGCCCTGGTCTACTGCCTGCTGGGGCCCATAAACATCTCCGCAGAACTGCTCCCCAGCCAGCATTGCAAGGGCTGGGGCAAGACAGGGCATTTGTTATTGTTGAAATTCCTGAGGTTCCCACCAGCCTGTTCCTCTAGCCTGTCCAGAGGGCAGCCCTGCCAGCAAGCAAACATCCTACCTTTGACACAAGAACATTTTGGGAGACAATGTTGAAAGCCTTGCTCAAGTTGAGGTAAATGACATCTACTGCTCTACTCCTGTCTACAAATCCAGTTATTTTATCCTTTAGTAAAGGCAATCAGGTGGATCAGGCATAATTTTCCCTTGGTAAATTCATACGTACGTTTACTCTTTCCAGTAAGAATCAATGAATCAGATTTTAGGTTGGAAAAAAGATTTCCAGAGGTCATCTAGTCCAATCCACTCATCAAAACTGGTCTGAGTAGATCAGCCTGCTCTATGCCAAGTGTAGTTAAGTCCTGAAAGCTCCAAGGATGGAGTCTCCCTCAGCAAGTTGTTCCAATATTCAACAACCCTCATGGTAAAAAAAACCACAAAAAAACCAAAAAAAAACCAAAACCACCACACTTTTTTGTGCCTGTTGCCTCTTGTCCTATTGCTGTGCACCTCAGAATAGTCTGGTTCCATCTTTTCTGCATCCTGCCACCAGATATCTACCAGGACCCCCTGTCAGGGCCTTTTCTGTAGACGTGCTTCCTAGACAGTCAGTCCCTGCCCGTACTGGTGCATGGGATTCTTTCATTCCAGATGCTCCATGTTGAACTGCAAGAGCTTCCTTGTCCGTACACTTCTCCAGACTGTCCAGGTCCACCTGAAGAGCACTCTACTTACCAGTGTTCTGAACGCTCTCTGCAATTTGCCATTGGTCACAAATTTGCTGCATGCACTCCATCTCATCATCCAAGTCATAACTGAAGGCACTATGCAGTGTTGCACCCACTACTGATGCCTGCGGGACACCATTCCTTGCCAGTCTGATCAGACTTTGCACCACTGATCACCATCCTTTGAGCCCAACCATCCAGGCAGTTTTCCAGTGACTATAGTGTCCACTTACCCAGGCCATATTTCACTAATCTGGTGACAGGGAGACAACAGAAGACTGTATCAAAGGTCTTGGTAAAGTATACAACTTCCACTGCCCTCCACTTGTTCACAGCACAGGTAACCTCATTATAGAAAGTAATGAGGTTGGTCAGGCAGGCATGATTTGCCCTTGGTAAATCCATGCTGACTGTTCCTAGTCTGTCATGGTTTAACCTCAGCCAGCAACTAAGAACTACACAGCCACTCACTCACTTCCACCCCTTCCCACCTACTGGGATGAGGGAGAGAATCGGAAAAAAGGTAAAGCTCGTGGGTTGAGATAAAAACAGTTTAATGGAACAAGTTGCTGGTAGCAACTGCAGAGCCAAAAGATAGTCAAAATCATTGCAGAAAATTCCAAGTACAATTTATAAAGTAGAACCTCAGCACTACCTAAATCTGGAGTTGGAGGTGGGGGGGGGACAACAAACCCTTTTCTTAACCCAGTGTCTTGCTTTTTGGCACTGAAGATGGGAAAGCTATCAAGATTAGGTCAAGACTTAGACACTTTGAAAAGAAAGAAAGAAAAAAAGGTGAGAGTTTTTTCCCTTCTGCAGTTTAGGTAGCTACTTTAGTCTGGAGACCACTTTCTATTAATTAAAAAAAAAAATCTGCACAACAGCTGTGTCACCTTTAGGAGCCATGGTTACTGCCCACTCCTGTCAGTACACCAAGCCCCTTCTATACATACGTGTAAGCACCAGTATTTCTTGCAGCCTCTTTCTCTCCTTCCTAGGAACAGCACAATATCCACACAGTAATCCCAAGAATTGGAAAAGCAACAGCAGAATAGTGTTTCCTATTTTTGACTGTCTTTTCCCACAAAAAAAAGGAGGGCCAGGCTCAGGAGAGCTGGTGAGGGTCTCTATAGCCTATCAACAACAGCCTTAAAAACTACTGACAAGCTTTACCCCAGCTTACAACATTTGGGACAGCATTCTGTCTCAAAAAAACACTTAGTAGAATCTTCTTGAACATTAACAACTTAGAGCACTGCATAATTTATTTCCATATTGCAGCTGACAGAGATATTAGCGTTATACAAAGTACAACCCTTGCAAAGGATGCAGCATCACCCTGAACCAAAACAAGCTCCAGGTGAGCAGTTTTCTCATTTCCCTGCCTCCAGAAATAAAAAATAATCCAGGAATACTACAAAAGGGAATAATTATCTTGCAGTATTCTTACAGTAGTCCTCTCCTAATGTACTGCAAAGGACCCTGTCAAAATAGCTGGTCTCAGCAGGCCTACACAGGCTACTAAACATCCCAAAACTTATCCCACATATGTCAGCAGCCTACCTTGTTAAGCTGTAACTAATTACATCTCACTTCTCCTTACATTTTTTGTTTGTTTGTTCTAACCTGTATTTTTCTTATTCTCATTGCTGAAGAGGCACTCTATACCATCAACCACACACATAAACACCCACACCAAACAAGCCCCCAACACACACACATCTAAAAGATAAAGAAAAAAAGACAAGGTATAGGAAAGGGACCCTTGCTTTTTTTCCCAACATAATCAATGTTAATGGTAAGCATCTGTGGTGGGTTGAGCTTGGCTGGCTGCCAGGTGCCCACGCAGCTGCTCTATCACTCCTCCTCAACTGGAGAAGGGGAGAAAATATAATGAAAGGTCATGGGTTGAGATAAGGACAGGAAGAAATCACTCACCAATTACCATCATAGGCAAAACAGACTCAGCTCAGGGAAATTAATTTATTTTATTACTAACCAAATCTGACTAGAGTAATGAGAAACAAAAACAAATCTATAAACACCTTCCCCCACCCCTCCCTTACTCCTGGGGTCAACTTCACTCACTCCCAACTTCTCTACCTCTTCCCGCCCGGAGAGAAGCAAGGGCACGGGGAATGAGGGTTGCAGTCATGCCTTTCCCCTGCTCCAACCTGGAGTCCCTGCCACAGGAGACGGTCCCTCATTAACTTCTCCAGCATGGGTCCTTCCCATGGGGTGCAGTCCTTCAGGCACAGACTGCTACAGTGTGGATCATCCACAGGGTCACAAGTCCTGCCAGCAAACCTGCTCCAACATGGTCTCCTCTCTCCATGGGGCCACAGGACCTGCCAGGAGCCTGCTCCAGCGTGGGTTTCCCACAGGGTCACAGTCTACTTTGGGCATCCACCTGCTCCAGCATGGGGTCCTCCCCAGGCTGCAAGTGGAGATCTGCTCCACCATGGACTTCCATGGGCTGCGGGGGGCCAGCCTGCCTCACCACGGTCTTCCCCATGGGCTGCAGGGGAACCTCTGCTCCAGCACCTGGAGCACCTCCTCCCCCTCCTTTTGCAGGGTCTGCAGGGTTGTTTCTCTCACATATTCTCGCTCCTCTCCCACAGCTGCTATTGCGCAGCAGTTTTTTCCCCTCTTCTTAAATATGTTACCACAGAGGTGCTACCACTGTCACTGACAGGCTCGGCCTTGGCCAGCGGTGGGTCCATCTCGGAGCCAGCTGGCATTGGCCCCATCTGACACGGGGGAAGCTTCTAGCAGCTTCTCACAGAAGCCACCCCTGTAGCCCCTCCCACTACCAAAACCCTGCCACACAAACCCAATGCAGCATCCTAATGCTAAGGAGGACAAGCGCTCCTAAATGCAACTGAATCACAGAGGGGCTGTCATGGCATTACACCTTCAAATCTGGTCCATGCCAGTTTATTAAAAGTAATTATGACAAGGTAAGATAAGCTAAATAACAGAAAATAATCACTGCGAGCACCGAGACTGCATTTCCCATATTTACTGCCTTTTGCTTATTGTTAAGTATTCGAGATTCAAACCAGTGTTCCCAACAAACCAAGAGAATGAGAACACCTGCAAACACTCCCATCGCTTGTGTGTCACACGAGGGGCACTCCACCACTCCTCAAAACAACCAGCTTTAAGTAACAACATAAATAAAGCCCCCCCACAACTAAAAAACCGACAGTAGTCATTGTTATCTCGCCGCCGGCCTGACGCCGTGCCCGTTCTCCCGCCGCCGTGACATCCCCTGTCCGGGCCTCGCCGGGGACCGTCCAACCCGCCTCCCGGCCCAGAACGTCCAGATGCCAACCGCGGCCCCCGAAGAGCGGCCCCGGGGGAGAGGCGGTCCCCGCATCGCCCTGCCGCGGCTCGGTCCCCTCGCCCGCCCAGACTCGGCGGGAGCCCAGCGCCCACCCCGCGGCCCCACGCCCTCCGCCGCAGCGCTAGCGGCGTCGCCGGCCCCAGGCCCGCGCACGCGGCCAGCACAGCCGTCTCCCGCCGCTCCGCGCCGCTCCGTTCCGCGCCCCTCGCCTGGCCTCGCCTCGCCTCGCCTCGCC
>JAVKLA010000185.1:0-15576 GCA_034782735.1 Sagittarius serpentarius
TGTCATTGTTAGTTTCTTCCTTTCCGTTCTATTAAACTGTTCTTATCTCAACCCACGAGCTTTACTTTATTTTTTTTTCCGATTCTCTCCCCCATCCCACCGGGTGGGGGGGAGTGAGTGAGTGGCTGCGTGGTGCTGAGTTGCTGGCTGGGGTTAAACCATGACAAGGTGGAAGAGGAAGGAAAGTAAGAGCAAGGTTTGCAAGCAGCAGCAATCCCTGCTGTTGAGTCTCTATGCATCTTGTTTTGTAAATATATGTCAATAGTTAAACCTCCACTGATAATTCAAAACAAACGTAAAGAATTCTTAGCAATGAGCAGGTCTGGCTGCAATGTTCAGTACTGTTTAGCATGTATACAGAGTTTAATAAAGTTGTTTGAACACTTGTTGTCAAGTTAGCTATGACAAAACAGCTATGTCAAGAAGACTTTACTGAAGCATTTTAAAGCATCAGTCAGTTAACATGGATCGGAAGAACGGCATTTACACCCCCTGCAACCTCAGAAGAGCATTAAGCACCTGGTTATATTTAAATTAGATTTCAACTTGTCAAATAAACCAACATTTACCACAACTGCGATATACAGAATTAATGAGGCACAAATACCCCAAGCAGATTAGCAATTCCTTTTTTAAAAAAGAAAAGGAAAAGAAATACTATAAGCACTTTTAAGTCTTGTAACTTGTTGGCACTGAAACACTGCATTGCATTTCTCTGTCCATCTACTTCACAAGAGAAAGCCACTCACCCATCTTTTCCCAGATACTGTGCAGCTGACAGAAGGTAAATAGACTTGAGCATCAATACCAACTGATTTTGAAGTCTCTACCTCCTTCCCTTTAGCTTCTCCAGTATTTGCATTACCATTATTCTGAATCTGCTAAAAATCCAACATGCTACGTGGCTAGATGTTGTCTTCACAGGGCACCATCACGGCATTAACTGTGATAGAAAAGGACAGGCTGGCTGTCCCAAAATCACAGTGAGCATCTGCCCTCTAATAATGCTCTTCCTGTTGATAAGGATTAAGAATCTAAGTTGTCTGTGCATCTAAAATTCCCTTACCTCCTCAGAACCCTGGCACTGTGCATCCCGAATGTTGCGTGCAGGAACCTTTATCTGTGGCCCATCTAGCCCTGAAGAAGACTGCAATAGACTCCTTTGCAGTTAACGTTCTCTGCCCTCTTTGGGTGGGAGGGGGGAAAGGAGGCAACATCACACGTGTTATCTATGGCCCTAGCAATTTTGAAATGTCATTCTCTTACCGTAACTGATCTCAGGTATATTCCTGATGCTCACAACTTCCAGGTAAACAACCCCCATCAGCCATCAGCAAGCAATATAAATACCCACAAGATAACCTGCTGGCTAACCACAGACCTAACATTCTCATAAGCCAGTCTCCAGAGAAGCAATCGCCCACTTTTGCACCAGTATGATCTCTTTCAGTCATATACAGAGGCAAGGGCATGGGGCAGTGTCCTAGTCCAAGGAAGTCACCTTCCTCATGCAAAAATTCTGACATGTGTGCTGGTCAACCCATGTCTGCACAAAGATGCCACCCTATTACAATCATCACAGCTAGCTGTTCATACCAGAAGCTCTGGCACGTGCATGGAAGTAGAGCATCAGTTGCAGCATTCACCTTGTCTTCCAAATCAGTGCCGTATGGTCCTCTTCATGTCTCCTGTGTCCAATATGCTCACATGTTTTGGTAATTCCTGAGTTTCTCTGCATTTCTTTATGAGATGCAGCAGCTATGCAATCAGAAGAGAGATCTCCAAAGGCACACAAAGATGACTGTAAATATTCAAAATGGCAACATATTTTGAACTGCCAAAGCTGCATGAGATGGCAAACCAAAATAGTTTCTGGCTTGGGGGTTGCTAAGGAGAAACAAACTGTCCCACAGAGGCTGATTTCTGGCAGGAGTCCATTTCTTATGGTGTACGGAGCTCAAGTCAGTACCCACAAATCCTGGCACCACACACAAACATCAGTGAGCACTGTGTGGGTGTCAATAGCATGGGCTTAGTACCATGTTAGACATGTAGGACAAAAGGGCGTGCCATAGGCCAAGTGACAAAATGGGGTAGAAATATAATAAACAAAAACTTACTGTGTTGTTTTAGAGCTAGAAAGATTCATGGCAGTAGATGACCTCACTGCTGTTTTGGAAGTTACCGAATTCTCAGCTGAGCAGTAAGAGCTGTGTTCAGATAGCTAGGAATGATAAAAACAGATGAATTAATTAGACCAAGCTTATTTTCTGCTATAAACAGATCTGCTGTAAGTCCAGAGTCACTGAGGTATATATTTATGTATCTGCATGTGGTAGTTGCCAGACCTTCCTCCAGCTGTGTACTAAGCCAGTGCCCTTAATCAAAATGCTGAAATGTTACTTTCTAAATAAACAAAATCCAAAAAATCCCCAAAGCTGATTTGCCCACAGAACCCTGACACCTGAAAGTTGAGAGAGCCAGCAGGGAAGAGACGTTTTTTCAAACACAGCACAAGTTCACACCATGTCAGTGATCCATCAACTCCACTGAAACTGATATGCGAACTTTCTTGAAAATCATGCAGTGGAATAATTAACTGCTTTAAGACAGCACTGTTTGTTTTTTTTTTTTTTAATTTGAGCTGCAAACATATATTAGCCAGTAAAATTACTTTTCTTTTTACCTGAACACATGCTTCTTTCTTAGTTAGCAGAGATACTACAGGATTTTCAGGACAGGTCAGGGCTTGTGGGGGTTGTAAAATGGCAGGTCTAATGACATTCCGCAATTGACTTTGTGACAAGGATCCTTGCAAAATACAAAGACAAAATAATTAAACAGAGACTTTTCCTTCACATCTAATTCATACCTATGTGTCTCGCCCCTTCAACTGAAAGCTTCAAGCATATTTAAATAATATTTATTGTTGTTTATTTGCTACATATTCTGAAAAACTGCAATCCCTTCTAAAACGCACAACACTGCAGTGACACCAGCCCCGTTATCCTATCAGAATAAAAATGAAATGTGTTATATAAAAAATATAATTATTTATATTTATAAAATATATTTGTATTTATGTATTTAAATACATCTCTATACTTGTATTTACTGCTTCCTGTTAGATCTGTCTTCTGGTACTTCATATTTAATCCTGCATCTGCAGATGCCAAGAGGGTTCTTCACTGCCTTCTCCAGGAGCAGAGTTAATCAGTTAGGAATGTGGAATTTCACTATTCAAGGTTATACTCAGTCCAGTGAGGAATTAAGTAGTCAGAGCAGAGGCTCAGAACAGAGCTCATAGATATTTACACAAACAAGTAACTTATGAACCTCATAAAGATACTTAGCCTATCACTCAGCATAGAGAAGAGTTGTCATTTCTATGTTTTCTGTATCTGTTAAGAACGTCTTTGTGGAAGTACAGTAAATAAATATTGCAATGACAGTTACCTTCTTTTGTATTTTTGATCAAGTCAGGGTTTTTTTGAAGAAGAGCTGACGTCATGAATATGTTATTCTTCTTTACTACAGAATAAGGAATTTAAACTTTAATAATGAGTACTAACAAACTGTAATTATTAATTCATGTTTCTGTAACCCCTCCCTATTTTGGTAGTACCTGAGCAATATCCCAACCTATTAATCTAAACAAGATCTCTGAGATATCTGTTACTGTCTCCATTTTACAGGTGGGCAAACTTAGGCACAGAAAGCACCATGGGTTTTCTGACTATGTCAGAGATACAAATCTTTTGGATATTAACGGATGTTTTAAACTCATAAAATCCTTCTTCAGCTTTGAAAACCAGGTGTTGCTGGTTTGTAAAAGCTATTGAAATGGCAATGCTATCTGGTTCAGTCCTAGGCATTTTTAAGATAAGTAAATAAGGCCCGAGAACATGGGAATAAAGAAATGTGCCCTGCCCTGTTCTGGCAAAAAGGCTTTCATTACTTACTGTAATGATGGCAGTACACTACTGATGTTTCCGCTGTTTTAATAAAGATAGCAAACACCAGCCAGAAAATGATGGCAACCATGTACCATGTCCTGTAAACCAATACTCTCCACACAAGCACTACTTTTTCATTGCAGAAAGAACATGGTTTGTTGCTGTAACAATGTAGGGTCCTCTTAAGATTCTTTAGAAACCCTTTATGCCAATGTCTGTCAAGGATCTGTCTCTGGTAAGCGACGTAGGCTAGGATTCAACACCACTCCATTGTTCCTGTTAGTGGTAAGCGGGAGAATACTCCCAGGGTCACTGGTTAGGTGGAAGACAGGCTCCTAGGGCAGAAAATGGTATTCCCACAGGAACCATCACCGTTAAATTACAAGCAAACTAATTCATGTAATTACTTTAACTCCATTCTGTTTTTTCAAGTATAATTCGTACCACACTGTGTAAATGCCTATTTGCAAATTATTCAGAGATTCAACCCCAGCACTGCAGGATTCCCGAACATCAAATGTAAAAAACATTTCTTCTATTGAACTGCCAGTCCTCCTCCTTAAAACATTCCTTTCTCCTGTCCAAATACCAGCCTAGTCCAATGCACTCCACCTCTGTCCTGCAGAAGAAGCATTTCTGTACACCTTTTTATTTTAGCTAATACCTGCTTTTCTACGTAAATATTTATTGGTTTTGTTGGTTTGGGTTGGTTTTTTTTTAATTACCTGGCTGAGAGGGAGGAAACATAGGAAGGATGGTAAAGGAAGATGATCTCCCTCTCTTCTGAGCGAGAGTTGTATCTGAAAGGATAAGAGACTGAAATCATCATTTGTTTGGAGAAAGAAAAAAACATTAGTTTTAAGATTAGCCAATTCGATGTCATGCCTTTATTGGCACTAGAATAAATTATTATCTGCTATCTGAAGTAGACTGTTAGGTTACGCCTATGCTACTGAATCGGAGAGGTCTCTGAGGCCAAGTGGCACAGCCTGGCTCAGGCACATTGCTTACGGCTAGTCCACTCTGTAACAGTTCTGTCGTGGAGACTGCCAGTTGGAGGGAACCAAAACAGAACCAGGGAGCTAGCTATCAGTTAAGCAGTGTGGACCAAGAGAGGTCAATCACTCAGGCTTCCTCCTAGCCTGCTTTATTTTTTGGTATAGGCATACCCTAAAATTTCTACCAGATCTATGATTTTTTGTGTATGATCTCAGCATAATTTTCACAGTAAACCAAACTTAGCTTATCTTAAATCCTCTTAGCTACATTCAGGTGTGTCACAGGACTACACAAAACAAAATACAGAGTACACATATTAATGCCTGAATTCAGAAATAACTTTCTGGTCCCATCCATGTATTAGATAAACACCGTAAAGAATGATTAGCCCTTCTGCACAGTAGCCTCAGTGGCTTGTGTGCCTTTCCCATGGAAGCACTACACAGTCCTTACAGGGCCTTCCAGGTGAGCTGTTGGCTGGACAGAAGGAGGGGCCCTTCTAGAAACTGCTTTACATTTTCAGGGATTGCCCCGTAAACACTGATCTCTTCCACAAACCAGGGAATCTCATTCCTTTCCAGCTCTCCTCCTCCCTTGTCTGTGTGAGCAATTCAAGGAAACAATATGAAATACACAGAATTTTCACTACTTTATGTAATATTATGTTAGTATGGAAAATTAATATATTTTTACTTTAAAGGAGATTTATTGGAAATTACCAGCAGGTTTATACCAATGTTTAAGTTTTCATAACGTGTAGCATTTCTACAGTGCAGAAACATTTCTTAGACAGGAATATTCCCTCTCTTCTTTACCAGATGAGAATACAGAACTACAGTAATTAAAACGTGACTGGAGCTAAATGTCATACCTGTGTTAGACTGAGAGTCATACTTCTGGAAAGTAAAAGATGATGATCTTGTACGCTTTTTGGAACAACTAATGAAATCTAGAGAAAAGTAAATACAATGTTGTGCAGGGACAGACTGGCAGGAGACTTCAGCACAATGTTATGATACGGAATTAAAACCTGAACACAAGTTCTAGGAATAACTTACAGGAGCAGCTTTAAGGCAGTACCTAAGAGCACAAAGGCTTTGGAATCTCAGTCAACACCTGGCACATAGCCCTAGGGAGTGTTCTTTATTTCCACCAAGTTCAGGGAACTTAAATCAAGCACTTAGAATCAGTTCATAGCCCATAGGCTCAGAAGACATGAAGAATATGAAGTCACATTATAATGTAGCCTAAACAAATAGAAAAGGGCAGATAATTCATACAGCTGATGAATATACTTGGCCACTTTTCAGGGCTTCTGAGTTTGGCTTTCTGCTAAATATAAGAGGTAAGATGGAAGAATTCTTGAGGTAAGACAGGGACATATATATTAGGGCATAGTAGGTGGCTGTATAATCCGCACAGTCTTAGTCTACTAACAGGGGTTTGTCCCTGCTCAAACAAAGTAAGGGTCCAAACACAATTTTCACAGGCAACTGTCAGAGCTACAAACAACCCACTGTATTCTTATACTGTTTCAATGAGGTTGTTATTACCATCTTCAGCTTTGCAAACCCGGTCTTCTGCAGGCCGCTGGAAAAAAAATACAAGCGTGGAAAGGTCAAGGAGAATAGAACAGCCGTTTTCTAGACCAGGATGCAACATATATCAATCCAGCACAAATACATTAAAAGCAGTCTTGTTTCTAGTTTCTACTCTTCCTTGTTCTATTTTAAGACCATTTATTACAAGTCTTAGCCTGGGCTAAAATCTTTTGTTACTTCTAGGACCACTGTCTATAGAATCCTCATTTATCAGTTTTTTTTATCAATTATGCAAAAAAAAAAAAAGCTTTTTACCTTCAAAGGACGGTCCTTCTTTTCAAAAACAAATGTCGGCTGGGCAAGCACTGATCTCTCTGGAAAAGAGAAGAGGTAATTTTTAATAATTCTGTAACAGCACTTTTAAATCACATTCTCAAAGTGCTGTGCAATAACAAACAGGACTTTATTCTTTTGTTACAAAGGAAGAAAATATCGAGCTTCAGTGATATACAGCACAGTCCATAAATAAAAAAACCAGAGTCCTCAAATCCCAGTGTGAGTTTTGCCTAACTAGATGCCATGGGATTCTACCTCATATTATTTTTCACTTCTTTTAGTTAAAAAGAACAAAAAAAGTGCTTTTAGCCTTTACAGACAACATCTGGCATCCTTTAAGAACAAGGGGGAACTGCAGCTTTTGTTCTCAGAAAACTGCAAGGATGTGAAATGCAAAATGATCCCAAAAGAAAAGCAAGGGAAGGTGTTACAGTTGGCCTCCCAGCTACATGCACGCTTGCCATTCTTTAGGCTACACATAAGTAATGCCTAGAATCAGCTTTAATGGTGAGTATGATATATAAACATACAAAGTTCTGTAGAGCAAATTCTACTCTCAGGCATACCTCTGCATTTCTTAGGTATGACAGAAAACAACTTTGGATTCATGGGTTGTTTTGGTTTGGGTTCTCGGGTTTTTTTGTGAAACATACTTCAGCACACAGTTGCCTCACATCAAATTTTATGTTGATTTAGGGTTCACTGCTTCTACGTCTTACATGACTTCTTCGGGCTACTTTGCTAAGAATGAGACCTTCACAGCCTGGGCAACTCTGATGGGCTAACTTTGGTTGTCAGTGTGAAAGCAGAAGTTGTTTTCACCAGGACCACCAATTAATGACACATTTATTATGCCAATAAATGGCACAATTAACGAGCAAAGCAGCAGACACTTTTTTAGACTACCACATACAGGATTCACCTCATGCTACCATGAGATGTCTGTAACGTGCAGTCAATCAGCTTCTGAGCATGAGCATGTTTGATTTCTATATGACAGGGGACGAATGGAGAACGTCATGCATGTATTTCTCTCCATGGGTGATAAGGTCAGATTACAGTGACTACTGAGCTATATGACTGGTTCTTTGGTCAGAGAAATCCCACACTTGGTATCTTGGTAATTGACATTTGACAGAATATTTATCACATACATACCATCTTTAAAACACTGGCTTCCTCTGTTTTAGAGTAGAATATTTACCTGTTCAACAAAAATGTCCATGTGAAAATACATGGATTGATATTTTTATTTTGGCTTGCACACCCATCTGTGACCAAACAATGCTGGCATTGGTATCAATTACTTACAGGTTTAATAAAGCAAATAGCAACCTGTCATGGAGGTTTAAAAATTACTAAATACATACATATTCAACAATCAAGGAAAAAGGAAACATTGTTAAAATAAATGTGTGTATGTGAACTGGGGCAAGAAGCACGAAACTATTACTCAAATCCAGCGATATACAGACACAGCAGTAATAACTAATACAGTTTTGCTGTTGTTGAAGTTCATTTTGTATTTACTTGGGCATTAGGTGTCTGCAAAGGAGTGATTTTAACAAACTTGGCATGCTTTGCAATGGAGGTCTGGTTTGTCCTTAACAGAAAAAGCAGAAAAAAGCTCATATTGCTTAGCTCCAAAAAAGATAGCTTTCTGTCTCTGGAAGCTGAAGAAAATTGCCATAATCTGGTTGCATCTGGGGGTCCATGGCATGGCATGGCATAGCATGAGACAGAGCAATTCCACTTCTATTCACTAGAGGGGAGTGGCACACATAAACAATAGTATTTCACTGAAATATGACTTACTTAATATAATAGGCTTTTTTCCTGTCTCCTTTGAAAAAAAAAAAAAAAGACTTGTATTTTATTGAATAGAGGAAAAATACAAAAATTAAGGCATGATTACAGAAACCTTCATATTCTCCACAGTACCTCTCAAAGCTCAGAAGCTTGCAATATTTTTAAAAGTACATTTACTAGTCCAAAGCGTGGATTTAGCAAAGAGCGAATTGCTGTGAAAAAGGAAAAAGGAACTGACTTTCTACCGCAGAGTTAACTTTTGCTGGAGCTAAAAGGCTGTAGGGAGTTTGAAGGGATTAGGGAAGTTCACTACAATAACAAAATTCCAGTAATAGTTTAAAACCCAAAAGTTCCTGAAGAAAAATTCGTAACAGGCTGATTACCAACAGAAACACGTGAAGCTAGGGTATAATGGTACCTCTTAAAAATAAATATGCTTATTTTGATATTGCAGTACATATAAAAGATCGCATCAACTGCTTCTGAGCCAAAGGGAAAACTTTCTTACCGTCTGTTGATTTAGTCAGAGGTTGCCATGGTTATTTATTGTGTTTGCAGTTCTGTATTGCTTCTACCCAAAACAAGAAAACCTTTTTGTAATTCCTGAAAAGTATTCCATGTAGCTCATCAGCAAGATCTTCACTCCTCAATCAGGCCATTCATAACAAGAGTTTCAAAAATATTTTTGTGTTAACTATGTAAGTATCCTATGCGTCAATTTCCAATTACATTTTAAACTTCTCAGATATTCAAGCACAAAACATCTGCAGCAGATTGCCACAGAAAAAGCAATGCAGAATTACTTGTGGACGTAACACGAGGCCGTCAAGGAGTTACCACAATCGTCTCAAGGTGCTGATTTTAACACTGAGCAACTTTGCATTTCTCTCCTTCGTTTTCTGCACGAGGGCTGCGGCTGCTGGGGTGGATGGCTGTGTGCTGGGAGAAGGAGAAGCCCTCCTGCCCCCTCCTCCCCGAGCAGTGGCGGGGGTCTCCCTGCCAGGCACTGCCCAGCTGCCCCAGGGAAGAGGCAGCAGCAGCCAAGGCCAGGTGCACGCAGTCGCGGAGCAACCTCTCCTCCTCCTTCTCCCCTTCCTCCTCACCAACAGGACACAGACAGACGCAGGCTGGCTAATGCCTGGTTAAGACTGGGTCGCTCCAGTCCACAGCAGCTTGGCACTCGTGGATAAAAGAGGCTGCTGGAAAAGTTACCAGAAAAAGCTGCCAAATGGGCCCTCTGGCTGCAGAGACTGGACTAATCCACCAGCCTCAGCCAAGAGTCCAGACACAGGACTTGTCTGTCTGCCCATGAATCATCACCACAGACTGGGCTCTCTTTTCCTCACTACAATTCCCCCGAAGCTGCTGAATTAGAAAGGTCTTGGCCTAATGTTTGCTGCGTTCAGCGTTCAAAATAAGCCCTTGCCCGGAAGACATGTTAGAAATGTCCCGTTCCCTTGTTTGACATCATATCTGCACGCACGGCCTCCTGGCTCCAGCTTCCCGCGCTGGGCGGGAGCACTGCCAAACGTGTCCTGACCTGAGCTCCCCAAGGCGGAGGGCACCTGGCTCTCCGGCCTGGTGCCTGCTCGGCTCGGCTCACGCAGGGTGGGCGTCCCCGCTCCCACCACCCTGCTCGGCGCTCTGCCTAGCGCTCTACGTGCAGGCTATTGGCAAATTATGGTCGCTTATATGCCCAGATGGAGACTGCATTTATTAAGTTCCGTTTTAAAGAAAATACAGAGGTGCCTTTTGGGAAAAATCATTGCTGGCTGCCACCTAAGCCTAGGAAGCACGAGTTCAGAAGGAGATGCAAGAAATGACATAAAATTGTTTTCACCAGCTGTGCTTGCATGCCAAAAGCCATCGTTGTCCATGAGGTGTGTGGGTCCTTCAGCCTTTGCTGTGACATTCTACTCTTCTTTTATTGCTATTGCTTTCCCTAAAGCTGTAAAAACTTCACAAAATATATACATTAAAAAATGAGCGGGACACTGATGGTTTCGAAAACTTTAGAGTTATTATTATTATTGCTCCATCTTGCCCAGAGAACAGATAAATGATCCTTAACCTGTGGGGGCTAATGACCCAGTGGAGAGAATATGAACCCAAATCTCTCTCCAGTTTTCAGGCAGTCATGTGCCTGAAGTTGTATGTCAAAAGTGGCTGACAGTGCTGTGGCTCTGTTCTTCCCAAAGCGCAGCAAAACTGAAATCTTTACAAGGATAAGACAGGAATTTGTGACCTCTAATAAAAGTTTTTTTACTTCTAATTTTTAAACAGTTAATTTTTACATTTTCAGATTCAAAAGAAAATAAATTCTATTGCATCTTCACCATTACCAAACTTGTCAGAAATCTAAAAAAGTTTTAATTCATATTCATACCAAATACTTTCACATTTTTGTATCTAAAGTTAGGAACCTGCATCTATGAAAAATAACAGCAGAAGGTTTTACATCACTCAGGATGGTTGACTCCAATGACAGCTGTGAGCATCCATCAAACCTAAAAATCAAACTGATTTTATGTATGCATTAAAGTACTAAAATGCAGGCATCAGAGTCTGGCAGCAATTACAGTTCTTACATGTGAATCATATTTTTCTCCTCCAGTCTTAGCAATGTATATTATTATAGAAAGAAAGTACAGAAACTGATTGTTCATTCAAATTTGTGTTCTCTTCAAATAGATTTCATTGGTTAGAGATCCCCTTTAGCTTATTACAAAAATGAGTAACTATTTAAGGAATTAGGCTGAGGTGCCAGAAGTATGCAACATCACTTGGATTTTTTAATTCTTGCTCAGTGACTAGCCAATACCTTCTTCAGGGACTAGCCAGTTGGTGCTAAAGAAAGCTGTAACTACCTTTCCAGTAAATTAACCTAATACCTTATCAAATGTTAAGGTTATACACTTTACATGGTGTTCTGCTTTTCTACTTTACATTAGATTTTAAAATCAGGCTCAACTGAAAGTCATACGAAAAACTATTCTTTAAATATTTTACCACAGAGCTGGCAATATGCGTTTTTTATTCTATTTGTCAATTGAGTGCCATTGACAAGTTAGGTGGGAGGATTCTCATGTCTCTTGTTCCTTTCAACAGTTTCATGCAGAGAATTTCTGTAAAGGCCTAATGCCAATCCACTGGATTTTGCCTGAGCTTCTACTATTCCCACAACTTTATATATTATTTGTATAGCACTTTGCAAATCACTACCAATCCTGCAATCAAGTATTTCAGATTGGCTTAGCTACAAAACTGAATCCTTCACACAAAACCTGAAAAAAACCCCACCCAGTAGTTCGTAACTGCCAACAAAGATGTAACACTGATAACAAAAGCTACCTTGTAAAAAACAACTTTTTTCTCATAATTCCTTAAATTAAAGTAACAGCTTGTACCTCTTTGGTTTTTGTAGCAATCCCATTTGCACCTCACAGGAAAACTTTTAATTCTAAAACAGAAACTACAGTTTTTTACTTTACACAGCAAAAAAAAATAAGAAAATACCTTCTTAATCAAAGATCATTTTCTCAAATAGAGTAAGATTCTGAAAAGTTGTATCATCTCCAAGCAATGTCATTGATTTACAAAACCTTTAACTGCATCCAGCTTCCCCTTAAGAACATCCTAATAAGAGTTACACAACACGCAAAAACTACTACATGAAAATTTATAAACTTATAATTTTATCCTATCAAAAGATAAGGCTACGACATAGTATTAGCAAGTTACCGCGCTCTAATACACTATAGCATGAATTTCACTAGTTTTGTATATCACTGCTATAATTTGCAAAAATAAAAGCAGAAACACTTCTGCATTTTTACCTTGCTGCTCAGATTGCTGGTTCCCAAGTCACAGAACTCAAACCAAATGAAGTTAAGCAATAACAACAAATTCTTGCATATAACAATGCCCTTTTGTTTGTTTCACCTACCAACTGGCTTAACAGGAACATGTAATTGGTGAAGATGTTGAGGAGAAAAGTGGATCTACTCTGACTTCAGTTCTGACATACCCAGAGGTAGTTTTACATTTCTAAAGTACGAAGAAAAAAAAAAAACACGGGAGAGCCTTGCCTCTGCTATTTATGAATATATGCTGTTTACAGCTATTACCTGAAAAAAAACACTAAGACAAAATATTGTGCCTGGTATTTTGCGGCAATATACATGAAGAAAAAGAAAGCAACAATAGACTAGCATGTAAGTGGAAGACATGGATCCAGAAACTTCTATAGTTACTTTAAAAAAACAAAGGAATTATTTTGACTATGCTAGCTGATCTGTCCATTAACATGTTGCCTCAAGAAGCATCAGAGTTAAACTGTGTACTAATACAACCAATTTTTGTTTAATATACTGCAAAAATATGGAGAACTACTTATACTTAAGACAAATTGCAGTAACAGGCAGAACAGAAATACATACAGTGAAAATACGCAGTAGGATAAATTAGCAAAATACTTTGCTATCCAAGTTCGTACTCATGTTTAAATATTGTTTCTGGTTTTTGATACAAAAAGGCACCTGTCACTATTTCCAGAGACGGACCATTTTCATCTAAAGAGAGGTGAAAAAATAGTAAAAACCTTCTGGCTAAGACGAGGATTTGCCAAACCTGCAGTAGAACCGGGGTTTATGCTTTATAAATATTAACTGAACTTTGCAACATAAAATAGTCAGTTCACAGCAAAGTGAGAGCACAACAAGGCTGCCAGCCAACGTCTCGGGTCCCTCAGTGACCTCACTATGTAAGCCAGGCCTTCCTCTGCCAAAACTTAAATAATGGTGACACAAGGCAAAATGGGGATGTCCTAGAACAGTACTTTAGGCACCCAACTTAATTGGCCAAGTTTAAGACATACAGAAAAAGCTTTTAAAAATTTTGCATTGCTGATCCTGAGTAACAGGTCTGTTCCTGGAAGCACTGAGCAGTTGAGAACTCAGGTGGAACTCACACGCACGGCTGGCTGCTCAGCACCTTTGGAAAATCAGGTCATTTATTTAAGGCTGTAAACACGGACCTGCAAACCTACTTTCAGATTCTCATTTATTACCCTTCACTTTCTGCTTATGAAGCATATTAAGCACTTTCTAGGACAACTCCCTTAAAAATTAAGATCAGCTTTAATGCCAAATTGGCAGGATTTTCCAAGCAAATTTACAGTTTGGTTGGTTTTTGCTAAGACATTGTGAGACAAGATTGATTAATTCATTTGCATCTAAATCCAGTATATATACCTGGTGGTTTTTTAAATTGGTAACCACTAAAAAAAAAAAGGGAAAATAAAACAGGGTCATAAATCAAATTAAATTCTAATCTGGTCAAATCTCCAATGCTCATCAGAAGAGTCTTCCATACACAGGGGTACCAGAGACATGCGCTGCTATAGAGGCAATAAATTTTCAAGTTCAGTATCTTAGTTATACTTCCATTCTTGTAAGCTAACTGAATTTTTTCTTTTAGCATACTCTTCTGTTGTAGAGTGTCATTGAATCAATAAATTTGCAACAAATTCTCATGAATCCTGATTTTCCAAAAATGTTCAACAGAAATTGTTCTAAATAATTGGTCCAAAACCATGCTGAAGTGTTTTATGAGGAGAAACATTTTCAGCATTATTAAAATAAAGTACTTCAAACATATCGAGATGAAATTTTGGACAAAGCCTTTAATTTTTTGAAAAACAACGCAGTTAAGAATTTTATTTCTAGAGAACTTAAAAAATATATACAATATTTGGCCACCTGGCTGTGCTTGCTACAGAAATGACTGTACTTCAGCAGCCCTTCAGAAGAGACCGCTGAACACAGCACTGCATGCTGTTCAAACACTCTGTATTAAATATGAAGTGTATGTTGCTTATCTTGGGTTCAGACGGCCATCTTGTAAATACAGTCTGGGGAACTGATAAATCACTTCACACATCTCTGTTTGGATCAACAGAGGGTACATCATCAAAGAAATGAGTTTCTGTTTCATTGTACTCAGAAAGAGGAAAGGAAAAGTTCATCCAACTAACTATTGCAAAATAAAACTTCTGGAAGAATTTGTCCTAGGACAGCTTAACAGTACAGCTAAGACTCCAATCTTGCACATTCTCTGTCATACAAATAGTTCACAAACCACATAATTTCACTGTCCTCAGTGAGACCAGTTATGGGAGCAAGGATTCTTCATGAAGGCACAGCTGCGCAGACTCAGGCCCTAACTTTGTAAGGCATGTGCACCTTCTCTGCAGTCACTCTTCACAATGCTACAGATTCTAAATAGTTTTCTTGATCAGTGTGGAAAGGGTTCTTTTACCCCAAAGTTCCATTTACCACTCCTAGCTTCCACTGTGGTTTTATAGCATGCCATATGAGATTTAAAAATTAACATACTTCTATTTAGCCATGGAAACTCAGCCGACAGCCTGCAAAAGTGTTTTTAAGTACAGCAGCATATATGATACCCATTCATCTCTGTAGAGCACAGTCCTCATCTTTATATGGGCAAAACATAAATAGGCATTAGAATGACAAAAAAACCCCTACCCCAGCAACACTTCAACACAGTTTCTGAGAGAAATGAAACCCAGTTGGCTTCATTTCAAACATTAGAGTGAAGAAAATATTTTTGGGAGTCTCATCACTACAATGTAATTCTAGCAGTGATGCAATGACAGAATTAACCGTGTCACTAGACCAGCACGACTCTGCCGAAGTATGTAACCAAAAATTGTTCTGTAAACACTGAAACTTCCAACATCCCAGCACTTGGCACCTTTAATCGATCGTGCAAGGGCAACAAAATTCATAAGCATATAAAACTTTACTATTTTCAGGGCATTGTACCAATATTACATTTCATAAATCCCTACAAAGTAGTAGCATGGAAGTAACACTCGCGTGTTTTGCGCAGAAATTGAACTATACAGATAA
>JAVKLA010000186.1:0-13516 GCA_034782735.1 Sagittarius serpentarius
AAAGCAACAGCGACAGCTTATTTTTTCACTCATTCATCAATCCACGCACTAGGCTAAATTAAGTGACACTGCTGTAAAAATACCTACACATCTTCATCTAGAAGCGTTCAGGTCTTCTTACCTCAGAATCTACAGTATCAAAAGGGTTTCAAAGGAGGATAATGAAACTAGCTTAATGCTATGGACAACAGTTTATAAGAAGAAAAAGGTTATAATTCAGAGAGATCACAACTGTTTTGTTCGGGTAGGCAAAGGCAGAAAGATGAGCACCAAGAAGATCCGTCAAACGTTATTTCCTTACATGATAAGAGTTTGATGGCAGTGCGTGGGAAAGACAGTTTAACAGAAACAGTTAGTAAGTAAAATTCCTTCAAAAAGCCATCACTGAATTTGACAGAGACTGACACCCCTTAACTGACATCCCTTAGCTGTCATTCCCTTATTCCCCGTTCTCGCTGGTAGGTATGCAAGTCAAACTCCACAGAGCTACGGAGCACTTAAGTAAGGAGGTGGTTAAGCTACAAATTGCACCTTTAAGGATCCAAGTATACAGAAAAGCCCTATTTTAACTTCCTTTGTTCCATGCAGTAAAAACAAGCGTGTTTCACAGAGCTACGGGACAACGTGCGTACTGCAATTAACTTCAAACTATACTTTCCCTCTTCACGACTGTTCCCAAGGTACTGCTTCCAAAAGGACTCTATATACAGTCACCACACGCACACTGAAAATATTCCACAGTCTGAACCCAACAGTGGTCATGCGAAATACCTCGGTGGTTTCGTTTTAAAGGACATTGACAGGCTTTTGATTCGGTTGGTTGTTACTGGTTGTTTAAAACACAAACCTTAACCACAGGAGGAGTCTCTAGTAAATTGAGCTCTGATGCTCTTGAAAAATTCTTTTGTGAGATGGAACCACGCAAATTTGATTTCAACGGGCTGGATGCCATGAATGAAGTAGAAGCTCTGCACGGTGACTGCCAGCTACCACCCTGTGCTGCAGCACATGAAGGAACAGGATGGACCACCAAATCCAGCAATCTGTGAAGGTACGCAATTTAAAATACGAACATCAATAAATAAATGAAAAAAAATCATGTGCGCTCAAGAAATCTGAGACGATACATAGCAAAAACATGGAATGACCAAGAAATACAGGTGAGCCCTCTCTGCTGGGTGATGTCTCAGGCCTACGAACAAGTTACAGGCATTTTCTTGGGTTTTAATTTTTTCGTTACATTTCACACTTGATTTCCTAAATCCCTGCCTCTGAGGCAAGAGTAATCCGATTTTAAGTTGCACAAGCGATGTAATTCTCATGTCAGAAGACAATGCCTCTGCGGTTCAGTGCTGGGACCACTTCACATTCTCCACTTAGCTGTGTCCCCAAACCGACCTTTTCTTCAACAGCTACAAAACTAAGTGCAAACAGAACGCTTTGCAAACGCTACAAGTATGTACACGCGTGCACGCACGCACGCACACACACACACACATATATCTAGGACAAGCAACACCTTTGTGAAATATTCATTCTGTAGAACTACTATACCTGGAACATGTTCGTGAAAACTTTGTAACTGGTGTCCCAACAAATGCATCGGGCAACTCTGCACCAGGGAGAGGACATCTTACAGCTGGTGGTTCTGCAGCTCTAGGACTAGAATTAAAAGGAAAATGTAACTGACTTCCATTCCCCTGAAGTCCCAACATACCACGATTCAAGTTGATTTGACCACACCACCTGTAGGAAAACCATCTGACAACTAGAAGCCTCTTTTCCACTCTTCACAATTCTGGCTGGTTTTAAGTAAGAAAGGCAGAAACGAAGCAGAAACTGGGCAGGAAGTGGTAAAAGATTACTATTTGATCACACAGTCAAGTCTATCAACGTCTGTACACCAGTAGCTTGATGGCAATCATAGGTTTAGTTTCAGCTACCTTAAATCCTGTAAACACATTTACTGTAATGTAAACATAGCTATTATAAGATTAACATAGCAGAAGAACTCTCTCTCCAAAAATTACTTACGATGAATTGATCCTGCAAAGTTATACCTTGTATGTGCAAAAAAGCCAAACAGAGCTTTATTCAGGTGCTCCTTCCTGCCAAAACACTAACGTAATTCAAATGGATTTTTCTCTCTCTCTCTCCACACAGGCAGCTCAAGGCTAAACTTCGTTAAAAGGCTGCTTACCTATCGCATTGGGAGGAACTGGATGTCTGCTCATTTCCTACCCGTACTTCTCCGATTTTGGACAACACATTACTGATGAAAGTTGCTCTTGTGTGCACATTTCCTGCATTAGCTTGTTTTGTTACTGTTGATAATGGCTTCGGTCGTGCGACTGTAAAGCAAGACGGGGGAAAATATCAGCCTTGTGTAATCAAAGCCATGGTCACTTGTCCATTTTATTGCGACCCTAAAATTTACCTTCTCTCAAGACCAATGAAGGCAAACGGTAAGGCTTGGCTCTCTCTACAGCCAGCTTCCTTTGAACTCTAGGAAGGATCTTGCCGTACTGGTCTAATAGAGAATTTCTGGCAACTGCTCTCTCTCTCAAGCGAGGGTCACGATCATTCTGATGAATGAAAAGCGTAAAGCAGAAAGTTAACTGATTACAAGAAGTTCATTGCACAGAACTACCTGTGCTGTTTCCAATTAGTGAATAAATTTCCTCTACGCATACAGTAAAATTCACCCACTGCACAGAACAGCAGCAAGTTCTACCCGTCAGCACACACCAATTCCGCCTGGTAATTTCAGCAAAGTGCAAGGCAGACTAGAATAACAACAGAACCTACAACTTCCAAGTTAAAACAGTTCTGGCACTCGGCAGAACCTTATTCTGATACGCTTGTTCTCACTTGCCATTTTCAAGCGGCTGACAAAACAGCAGGCTTTCCCTTGTTTTTCCTGAAACACCAGTGTCCAAGATGACGGAATATACAGGGCAACTGCAAATTACATTGGACAACATGATGTTAATACTAAAACGAGTAAGAAAAAAAACCAACTACCTACACACACCTTCTGGCTGGATGAAAGTTTTCAAATGCAGGACCTAAAACTTCCAAGACCACGTTATAAGTGTGATTCACTGGAAGACTGCGGTGCCAGAAAACAGCAAATGCATCACAGATTCGTAACAGAAGTCCACATAACACAAAATTTCATCTGGCTATTTTAAGCAACAGAAGTCAGATAGGAATTTCTGTCATAAAAGGGGTAAACCAGAAGCTGGGGAACTGCAGAGCTCATGCTATAACTTGAGGTAATAAAAGAGAAAACAAACCCCAAAACCAAACCACCACGCGCATTTCACCGGTGGACAGGCATCCAGGCTGCTCTCAGCTAGAAAAATATAAAGCTGTGTGCAAGATACAAGAGACGACACACAACATAGTCTTCATGCCGCAGAAAGGAGTGACACAGACAGCTTTCAGAAATCTAAACCATACATAACACGCGTCTCTGAATCACTGAATGATAAGACTGGCTGATAGAGAAGACAGATACTTATTCCCCAGAGGCAAACAAACTCTTTTAAGTGGAGTCGACAAGGGTCTGTAACATTTACTTTGTAACTTCACAGGGTAGTGAAATACTTTGTTCAACTTTCAGGTTCAGCTGTAACTGAAGGTGTAGAAACGTACTCCTAGTATTTCAAAGAACGGTATAAAAAACCAAAGCAGGATTTTTACCGAGTACCATCAAAACCGGTTAGTAACACCTAACAGAAACTGGCACGCTTGGCAGAACTTTTACACTTACCATGAGATTAACGTTCATCGACTGATTCAGCTGTAGCGCTGGGATATAGTTGGCACGCTGCAGATGATGGACTAAAAGAAATTCAGGATTCTGAACACCAGCATCGCTCTGTAAAAACTTCTCCAAACACTCCTACGAGAAGTAACACATTTCAAAAATCTATGATGATTCTGCCTCTTCTCTTTTCAGAGAGACCATTAAGAATTTTTTCTTGCCCACACTTACTTGTTCAGCGCCTGTGAAAGGTAGCTTCAGTAAGTCTTCCATTAGTCCCATCTCCTGACAGATTGCATACGTGTGCTTCAACAGCTCTTCTCTGTTGAGCTTGGTGGCATGTCGCTGCAACAGACCCCAAGCCTCCACCATGCACCTGTAATCAATTTTTTTTTGAGATGTAAAGGAATATTAATAGTATAACCGAAAAGATGCCCCCAAAGTACTGTATTCAAAGCTTAAAGGGAATTTAGGGGATCCTGATTCGTATCATTTGTTCTCCACCTTTCACAGTATTTGAATGCCAAGGTGGTGGGAGAGGTTTCTTTACCTATTGGACAACAACACAGTGAGGCAAAGCCGCACTTCACTACTGCTTGACATTGATGGCTTCATCATCCGTATGTATCCGAGGGCTCGCCTACGCTCTCCTTGGCACATCAGGGATTGAATAATTCTCACATGTTGCCACGACACAGTTTTGATTGTAGCTGGATGAAAGAGCAGGGCCAGGGAATTCTGCAGGGGTTAGAGATCAGGGGTATTACGCTAGGTACATACACGCACGCAACAGCAGTATTCAAAAGTTTCCTACCTAAGGGTGAATGCGTGCTAAATAAACTTAGACGGCTAACTAACGTAAATAAAAATTCTCATGGATTTGCAGAAAAAAAGCTCAGTTAGCCACACAGAACAAAGAGAGTCTTTTAAAAGGAGTAATTCACGCTTTCTAGGTTAACCAAATCGCTGTATGCAAACACCACTTTTTACAAATACGTTACTAAAGAATAAGCTATTCTCCCAGACAGACAGATTATGTTAACCTCGTGACAGGCAAAGAACAACCTTCAGCATCAGAAAGAACGTGAATGAGCTTGAGAAGTCTCTTTTGCAGTCTTCTGCCTCAAATCTCGCTGCTAAGACCATAGTTTTAATATTTAAAGTACCTAACCCACTGTTTTTGAGAACGTGCTCAGCCGGTCTGCTGAAAACAACCTAAACGGAGGGCTTTGAAAATTCAAGTATCCAGCATTATTAAAGTTCACGTCCTCTTTCTTTTAATCACTTTCCTGTCAAAGTAGTTGAAACAAAATTTCAGATCATAATTTACTGCCGAAGACGCCGTAGCAGTATCACAAAAGAGCTTCTAATGTTTTAGCACTTGTTACTAGCTAAGCACCCATTTCTTAAAATTGTTTTATAGATTACAGCTCTGGACTGTCATGGGTGTCTAACTGAACTGTAACATACTTACTTCGTAATCATTGTGATCTAGAAGCCAAAAGCCTTGAATAAGCTGAACAAGACCCCAAGGGATAGCAAAGGCAGTTGGGAAGGAGTCGATTGAAGTTTCTCTTTTATTCGGAAAGGAATGCATAATATCTAGCAGCAAGTAAATTGTCTGACATGACGTATTCAATTAAGGCTAATAAATCCGTAAGACCAAACGTTTATCACATTACATTCAGAAAAACATAGTGGGGTAAGAATATGAAAGCGGTCGGAAGCAGAAAATACTGAGGTATTAGTCTTGCCATTTCGAGCTATTGTAACCTGAAGGCGGTCAGCTCCTAACCACAAAATTGCATTCTGGATGAACAGCCAGAAAGTAATACGCTTTGGTTTCCGTAAGGCATTCAAAAAGCTTAACTTCAGATACTTAAATACTTCAGTCATTAACTCAGGCTCCCTCCTCAGCCAGCGCAGCTACCTGTCGGACATTCAAAACACTGGAACATCCAATGCTTAGTTATTAAAGCAAACGAATTCTGCAGGGGGGTTTCTTCCTCATTTCCACAGGATATATAGAACAAGGTAAATTACGGTGTCCTTACAAGACCACTTAGCACTGAATGACTGAAACTGGATTTAAAACAGCATGTATGTGGATCCCTCCTTGGTACTGTCATTGTCTCTTTCTGACATCCGTTTTCAGGGACATACTCCAATAAGACAGCTCTGGGGTACAACCCTTTTTAAACCCCTTGCTCTCTAGGCTCCCCTCTCGGCTTAGGCAACAAGCAACAAAAAGCAATTCTGTATGTTTCAGCCGCTTAAATATTAAGTTTCTGCCCAGTGACTTTTCTCTTCTCTCTGTTTGTTATTCTGTGTGCCTGCACTTTTAACAGAACAAAAGCAAGCACTCTTAGCTGGGCTGGAAAAGGGAGGAATTTGGCAAAAAGCAGGCACTGGTTAGAAATCCTTTTGCTCTGCGTCTGCTACAGATACGGGTGCTTTAAAAAATTCAAAACTCTGCTAAATTTTGAGAAAAACAAAGGGAGTTTTTTGCCTTTAACATTTCTTAGTAAGCCTGTTTTCTCAGATCAGAAAAGACTTTGCCACAACACATGAAAAAGAAATCATAACAAGTCCACAGTACAAAGAAATGAAACAAGGCTTCTGTCTAGGAATTCGTTCTAAACTAAGCGTTGTCGCTTGCCCTGTGTTTGAAGCATAAATTAAAAACGTTATTAAACACATAGGTGACAGACATTTAAGAACATTCATGTGTGTATACCGAAGGTGTAATAAAAACAACGAGAAAGGATACAATTGCATGTTTGTAGCTTTCTTCAATGCCTTCTAGCAAATAGAGATCCAGCAGGGCCTGAAATGGGAAACCAAAAGCGTTTAAAAAACTCCTCTCTTTCACAAATCACTGGCTTTTGCGTAGGGTTTGGGGGGGGTTGTTGGTGGTGGTTGTTGTTTTCCTCAGTGAACGTAAGACTCACATGTAAACTAGCAGGCGGGTATTTCCCCGTTCCTCCTTCATCTCTCCGCCACAACTTCTCAACTTGGTCTCCTAGCTGGGAAACCATTCCATCAATCATCAAGCAGTCAGAATCCCATTTTCCTCTGGAACAAAAGGCAGCAAGGATTTGGACAGAGTCAAACACTCATTCCAGCCCCTCAGTGTAACAGATTTCCTCCAGTCAAAACAAAAGACAAAAGCTCCCACGAGTCAAAGAAAGTAACAGACATACAAAGGCACGATTATGACTTGAAATGCCCATGAAAGAAATTCCATGCATCAGGTGAAAGATGTTTGTTAGAGCCTACTGAATTATTAAAGGCGTTCACAACAGAAATCCTAAAAGCTCTCCTCTTCAGGGAGAAGTTGCAATGACCTTTCAGTGTTTTCAGGTTTTCTTTGTTGTTGTATCATCACTTGTAGCACAAAGGAAGCGGAAACAACATTTTTCAAGGGCCAAACATAACCACTCTCCTCCTGTCTGGCAGAGGAAACGCAACAGTATCAAAATACCAGGAACAGGCTTTAACACAAAACCAGTGCCTCCAACTGGAGGGTTCCCATCACAGCTGTGACGCAACCTAATGGAAATTCCAGATTTTGTTCCCAGCATCTCACTTTTGTGACTGGAAAAAAAGGTATTTTCAGAAAGCTGAGCATACAGGGAAATTGTAGTATCATCTGAAGCAGCATTTATGTTTCTATGCACAGACCATTACAATCACGGATGGCTGAACCTTTAAAAATTACGCTCTTGATTCAAAAGTCCATCGCAGTCTTTGGCTGACTGCGACGCTACCCTTTAACTTCCCAACGACAAAAAGCAGAAAAAGCACACGAGAGGTTGTATGCTTCCAAGGAACACCTCAGCCTGTGTGTAAGTTACTTGAGAAGTACGCCAAGTAAGGTCAACTTTAAAGTCAACAGCTAATACGCTGCAGCTTCCACCGTAACTCACCTTGCAGCGTCTTGCTCACAGTGCCATAGCCTAAGCCTCTGTGGGTCTTTATTCAGTTTTCAGTACAATTTCCAAAGAAAAACCTGTTCTCCTCTAACCCAAGGCATATCACCTCTACGCTAGTGAGCTAGCACAGGGAAGAGAGCTTAGATGCAAAGCGACATTTCTCCAATAGCCAGTAGAGTGCTAGGTGTGCAAATGATTTTTTTTTTTTTTTAAAAAACAAAACCATGCTTTCTTCTGTGTCTGAAACACCTGTTCTGTGAATGCCCTGCTTTGCTGAACCGGAGAGGACTGATCCCACCCTAAACACGTGACCTTTTTCAGTAGTCACAAATTATACAGATTGGCCCATGGATTAAGTAGGCGACCAAGAAATGATGATACCAACAAGCGGTACTAAGCAGAGGTCTACCTAAACTTGTAACACAGGAAAGTAAGCTCCGTGTTCAACAGGACACACGCATCACTGACGTCAAGAGTATTGCCGGCAAATGCATTAAGCAGAGCAAATACCAACTGTTGATAGCAAAGCCGTTCACTTCCACTTGTGAATTTGCAGAGGAACTGTTCTCGAGTTCTCCTGTAAGGCTTACCTTGTTAAACGCTCCAGTTTCTGTCGTTGACCGGTACAGTAGCTCTGAATCAGAGGATAGTTGTAGAAAGGTCTGGTCAAATGCATATCATCATCTACAGGCAATAAAGTAAAAGCAAGTTAAAGAAGTAATATCGCATCTTTAAACTAAAATCTTTGACTAAGAAGACAGAAGATCATACGAGCTAAGCATCAAGAAGCGCAGGCAAGCCTCCAACTTTGAAAGAAGCCAATCCTCTTTCTGCCTTTGCTAAAAGAGAGGTAAGACACAAGACTCAATCCCTTCTCGTCTCAAGTGCCATTTCAAGTTTACAGCTGAGGTAGCATTCAGAACATGTACCGTAAGATGAAGGTCACACTAAAAAAACAACGCTCAAAGGGAATGGTTTTTTAAACGCCTCATGAGCATTTGCACGACAATTAAGGCTGACAACAGGCTTTATAATCCATCCCAATAAAGAAGTATTTCCAAGGTGTATTTTTTCCTCCAGCAATAGACAAAACGTTCACAACACGCAGGGAACGCCTTTGCTGTAAAAACAAGCCCTCCAGTACTTGTTGTGTAATAGGAATTTGTTTAAAATCCCAAGTATTTCAAGCTGTGGACACAAGCAACTCCTTCAAGTCAGAGGCTTATTGCTTTTTCTAAGGAACGTCCGGGAAAGAAACTGCTTGCAGTATTCTACACCATCTATTTGAAAAACCAGTAAAACCTCAGTTTCACCAACGGAACTTCAGCGTACGCCGTCACTGAACCAACACGCGTTGGTAGTGAGGAAACAATCACAAAAACAGGGCTAAGCACGTGTTCATAGCAACCACCTACTGGATAGCCTCCCTGTGACAAATACATTACAGTTTCGGCTTACCTAAACCCTCTGGAAGGAGACCGGATCGACAGAACCAGATGACCACTTGTGCATACAAAGAAAGGAGGCCAGTCACCACCTGCTTAGTTGTCAAGTCTGTAAAACCTGAAAAAAGGCAGAAGAGGATTTTTGTTATCCAGTTCCTTTCATTTGTACAAACCTCCCTGCATCATCCTAAAAAGAAAGTAAAAATAAGACGCTAGAAATCTCTGACTTTGCATTTTTCACTCTGTATCACTTCCTTACTTGAAGAAAAAAACCACAATCACCACCAAAACAAAAAGCAACCCCTACAAAGAACCAGATTCACTAAAGGTTAAAAGGAAAAAAATAAAGCCGGAACTATTAAATACACTCAGGAATAAGACATTTGTTTTTCACCTAGCAGAGAGTTTTACCATAGCAAAGGGATATTCTTTTTTTTTCCTCTCAATGCGCCAAGAACAATTAAGAATACAAAAAGCTACAGAAACTCAAGTAACTCACAAGTTACTCATCTGTGCTTCCTTTAGATTTTCCAGCAATTCGCAATGCAACGTTTGCATGCAATTATAACTTGCGAGCTAAGAATTAAAAGGAACCATTTTCAGCAATACCACGTCCACTTGCTGTCATTGCCGCCCAGCTGCTTACGTCGCTTCTTGCTGAAGGCAGCCTCCCCTACCCACTTGCAGGAACTCCACAACAAACTAGGCCCTTGAACTCAAGGCCTATTAAGTGGTAGTCCCGACTTCTCAGGTTTAAGCCCCTTCTCCCAGCTACAGCTGACCGTCTTCCGATCATCAAAACCAACAAAAGCTCACCTTCCCACACTTACAACCCAAGCATAATTCCCAATCTTAATAAAACATACCAAAGATTTCGTGATACGATTACAAACCTTTTTCAGTGAGCTCTTGCGCTTCTGTTAGAAAACAGGTTAAGATGGTGCTAAGGTTGCTCAAGAGCAACTGGCAGTGCTGAAGAGACTGTAACGTCTGTGGGTCAACGAAGTTGCAAGAGCCATCAAAGAGCGGAACACCTTTTCAAGAATAAATATTAAATCATTAGCCTACAGAGCAATTTCAGAGTTTCAAACAACACTTGAAGAACCGCGTGCAGTATCATATACCGGCCGATGACTGAATAAGCTCAGTTAGAAAGAATGATTTTATGGTGGCAGAATGACTACACTAGTACTCACATAATTGGTCAAATTCATCTTTTGTACAGATCACTTTGTTCCAGGTCCACTCAAGAACAAACCGTAAATTAGCAGCAGAACGCGGCTGCTCTTTAAAAAGAGAGAACAAAAAAGAAATGCATCAGCAATTTCAAACTAGAAAATACATAACATAAGAACAACCTAAGAAGTATTACCTTCAGATGCCCAGTGTTTAATGCACCCAGTCAGAAGTTCTAAAGAGCCTGTCTGGACAGCAGCTGACAATACCCCTTCTAACTGCTCCTCCTAAACGTAACAGACAAAATAAAATGAGAGTCTTACATGCTTGCAGTACCTGAACCAGCAACAGTTAGCGTTTGTTTCAAACTCTACACTCATTCAGACATCACAAAGTCAACTACTTCCACATTCTTTTTCTTAGTTCTAGCCACAGGCTGGACTGCTTCTTGGTCTGAGGAACGCATTCAGCTTCTTCTCTGACATTTCAACTTACTGAAGGCTAATTCTAATCTTCATTTGCATGCCTCCGCAGTATCGTCTCCATTTACTGAGTTCCAATTAACTATTTTCAGTAACATTCCCTAACGTTAATACACGTGCAAAATGCGTAATGGGCAAGTTTGCCATCAGGAATGCGCGAAGGGGACAGAACAAATACAACTGTGCAATGTTTGCGCGGAAACAGTGAAGCTAAGCTCAAGCAGCTTCCTAGACTACGAAGACACCAAGCAGTTCTGACACCTACAGCGGTAAGTTACCATTTTCTAAAACAACAGAAAAGAAGTGAAACATTTAAGTTCTAACAGCTTTAAATTTCAAGCTGTTCAAATACTGCATGATAATGCAGTGGTGCTCCTTGAGAAGGAGAGCGCACAGCTAGGCAGAGACATGCAATATTAAGTCGTAGCTTATTTCAGCTGGTGTTCTGATACTTCTTTCAGGTGAAACGATCCTTCATGAAATTTTACTTTTTTTCTTTTTTTTTGGTTGGTTGGTTTTGGATCCAATAACGCTATTAATTCTCCTAACTCAAGTCAACACCTGCATTTCCATGCAACCTGCACATAACAGGAAAACCAGATTATCGTGTCTTGTAGCCTCTACAGCCCTGTCAGACAGGATGGACCTGTTTCCCCCATGATTCCCTGATGTGCACTCACCTGACTCAAACTGGACGGCTGGACATCAACTAGTCTTGGAGACAGCAAGCCGGCTACAAGACACCTATTGTAGCTATCATGAATGGCTTCACTTATCGAAGGACCAGATTTCTTTAAATAATTCAAGGTCTGAAAGGAACATCAGTCAAAAACTACAGATTAAGGCAGCGTTATTATTCAGTCATTACGGTTCTGGATAACCACTTAGAGATACACTATAAGTGTTCACTTAAACTGTCAGAAAGCTTGCGTCAGTAACATGCTTTAGGTTAGCAATCTGAGTCTGTCGAGTCTGAAAGACGGCAGCCAAACTAACTGCTGCAGTTTATAAAAAATACCCTGTAAAACAACATGTCAGCCCTTGCAATGCTTAACTGAGTATTTGCTAGCTTCTCTGTCAATACACAGACCTTCCTTTTTCCCTGAACCCTGACACAAAATACATTCTGTATAAGCTAAAACTAACACACCACTTTAAAGCACACTTTGGAAGACCCTTCCTAGGTTGGTTTGTGCAGAAGTTGATTTACGTTGGAAATATTTAGTGAGCTGAAACTTAATCCAAAATTGTTTGTCACAAGCTGTGCAGGGGCTTGCAAGTTACAATTTGGCCAAGTCTGGGAGAAAAAAGAAAAATCCATTTCTTCTCAAACAGTTAAGTAATATTTCATTTGCTCCATTCTGCCCTCCTGTTTCAAGTTAATCAGCCATCGAAACCCAAACTCGAGACTAGGCAGGCAGGTCGACTGATGGGTCGTCGAGAAGTAACAGCTTTCCCCAACTCCCACAACATTTCTCTTCTTGCTCCTAGAGCAACACTCTGTTCCTTTCGACACATTCAATCCCTGGCCGTGCTTCAACAGGAGACAGTGGTAGTTTTCAAGTCCCAAGAGTGGACCTGAAACATTACCATTTGCATAAAACTGGCCGGATACAACTGCAATCATGCCTGTGCGTGAGCAGGACGAGCAGAAAATGGTCTCTGACGCTGAAAGCAGTGCAACAGAAAACTTAGAAAAGGTACACCTCTTGACATTCTCCACAAAGATACAGTAAAAAGATCACCTCCTTCTGGATGCCGGCGCAAGTCATACGAACGACTCCTGAGTTCAGCAAGCACGTGCCATCTGCAGAGACAGTGAACGTTTGACAGCCTTCCATACGCTCACAGTTACGGGATGACCAGTTTACATTTTTTAAATAGCAGGATCTGGGAAGGATATAACTGAGTACCCATTTTCTTCATCAGATCACTTACAAACTTTTTTAAAAAATAATTACTGCACGTAGAAATTTATCTCTAGTGCTATGCTTTCAGCTTCAGTTCAAAGTCATTTCATTTGATGACCATCACCACTTCACAGGCTACATTACAAAAGCACCAAAACCCCAAACTCCGCAGACTGTCAGGTACGTGTCACAACATTAAATGCCTTGTTAGTACAACGTAATCAGAGTCGGGCTTGGGGGGGGGGGCGTTGGGGCTTTTTGGTTTGGTTTTTGAGTGACAAACAATGAACAGGGGAACCAACAAACGGCATTCGACCTCACTTTAAGGTTATCACTATGAAAAGCAGTGAAATACCTACCAAAATTATAGGTGCTTGGATTAAAAAACTGCTCAGGCGGTGGATAAGAAGGAGGAACTCCCCGACTTAGACTCCGCTCATGTACCAGAATATCCAAGATGGGGTTTGGAGAAGTCATGCTTATTACAGCATCCAGTGACCACAATGCAAAATAGGGGCAATCATGAAGGAATTCTTCTGGCCTTAAAGAAAACAAGCGCGTAAGCTAAACACTGACTTCCAAATGAATTATTTGTAGGGATATTGCAAACAACTTAATAAAAATTTACCTTAGGCAATCTGGCATTTGAGCGTGATACCAGCGATTAATGTCAAATAATCCCAAGTAAGCAGATGGTTTTCCCTGACTGTACGTATTCACTTGCCAGCTGAAGATGGATACACTGGTGTCAGGAGATATTACTGTAAAAGACATTGTTTCTTGTTTGTAGAAAGTA
>JAVKLA010000187.1:0-15402 GCA_034782735.1 Sagittarius serpentarius
GCGCGGCCGCTGTCACCGGTGGGCTCGGCCTTGGCCAGCGGCGGGTCCGGCTTGGAGCTGGGGAAGCTTCTGGCAGCTTCTCACGGGAGCCACCCCTGGAGCCCATTCCCGACTACTAAAAGCCTGCCACTCAAACCCAAAACAATTCTAAATATGAAGGTGTTTTTTTGCTATAATGTATCCAAATGTCTATCACAATAAACTTCTGGCACTGTGATATAAAGAGTTCTCCAGGACTGTAGGGGTCTCTTGGAGACAGCTGAAAAGGGCTGTGAGGTCATGATACCGTCTCTGAGTACTAGGTAAAAACCCTGCCTTTAATGAAAAGAAGTAATTTGAAACAATTTTCAAACACAAAGAAAGAGATCAAATTTAGGACGATACAATTTCCTTATAAATTTTATACAAAGCATGTAACTTAGCAATAATAGATGACAAAGGACAAGATAATAAAAGCATACAATAAAATAAAAACGTAGCTAAATAATTAGACATAAGTGAGTCATAAAAATCTGTTGTTATAATAAGAGATGTCCATCTTTTTTGTTACAGGAGCCCATAGTATTGTTCTAGTTTCTTTACAAATCAGATAATCTTTGCTTTTGCACTTTTAAGTGTTATATTCTTATGCTTAGAGCTCTCATACTAAGTTCACGCTGGTGCTGTGGGCGCATGTCAGTTTTGCTTACTACAGTGAAAAGAAATGAAGGCTTTCCCGGTCAGTTTCAGGGTTTTCCCCTTCTTCAAAACACCAGCACTAGCATTGCACTATTGATATATCATGGTCTCCATTTGTATCTAGCAGAATTATTTCCACTTTGAAAAGAAAAAATCACAAAACCCCCAATTTGCAGACATCTCACGGTAGCCATTGCGGTACGTGTGTTTCCAAAGTGTGGCACTTTGCCTGTCCTGATTTTCCTATTTGTTCTTCTCTGTTGGTTCTGGAACTACTGAGGTAAAAGTAGCAATTAACAATTTTATTTTTGCTGGTATTACAGCTGTCTAGTTCTGCTAAAACTGCTATTTAGTGAAGAGGTAGGAAAGGAAGGTTTGCGTGAGGCATTGTAATAACACCGAGGTGTGAAAGAGCTATTGTTCTGAGAACACAAGCATTCAGAATGCTTTGAATGTAGTTTGCTAGTGATCTTTTTCATAGTTTGTTTTTCTCAGCTTGCCTATGACAGAAATTGCAGGAGGAGGCCTGTACTAGCAAATAACCGCGTTACACGCTGTATCCAATTGCCTGGCTTAGAGAAACTTGTTGGTTTTTTTAGACTTTATCAGTACTTTTACAGGTGAAGGATCACTGAACCAGGAGTTTGACATACCTGGCAAAATCCTGCTTTTAGCAGGGACATCAGCGCATCGCTGAGGAGTATAACTGGTGTATGTTAGTAACATCGTATGTTACTATAGTTGTGCGCGCACACAAATACATGCACAAACACATGTGCACGTACAGAGTACCAACATGATACATGTGGTACCAAATGCTTTCTGTCTCCGCCTCAAAATGTCTAATATCTCTGGCTTGCATTTCTGATGCCAGAAGCGGAAGTTTTCAATATGCTGCCTGGCAAACAGCGGGCACCAGTGGTGGGAAGTCTGCGTGGTTGTATTTCAGGCTTTCTCTAGATAATTTGGTTTTGGAGGAAAGTTGCGGAGTATTCTTGTCTCCTTGGCTGCTTTTCAGCCACTTTTTTTGTAATTAGCAGTAGTAGCAGTAATACAGGCAAAAATCAAGTCTCTCAATAGTTAATGGTAATGCAGGTACCAGCGCCTTCATTCCAATCAGCACTATTATCTGGGCTTGAATAGCAAATTTGTTTTACAGTGGTGACCACAGAGTTAAAATTCTGATGATCTTGCCAGGATCTATGTTGTCAACTGCTGTGCAGTTGATGTCTGATTGACATTGTATGCCCGACATTTTAGTGTGGTGGGGTTTTGTTGTGTTTTTTTTATTGTTGTGTTCAGGGGTTTTTGTGTTGTTGAGTAAAATAACAACAATAAGGAATGAATAGTTCTTACTATCAGTGTTGCTTTATAAACATGTCTTAAAACAGATGCAATTCTTAATAAATAATAGTCAATATAATGCTTCTCTATATTAAAGCTTTGCAAGCAGGCAAAATAAAGGCAAATTAGGAAGTTTCCTGTGATGTTAAAAGTAACACAGACCTTTTTTCTCTTTGCATATTTGCACTGTTACAAAATAGTAGACTGAAATGTGAATCCAAATTTCTAAGGTAATTTTACAATAGTAAAAATTGTTTCCCTGCTGAAGCCATGAACTATTTTGTCACTGATTGTACAAGAAGCAGAAAGACTGGACATTAATTTCTCATGTGGAAAAAATTATTTATTTATTTAGTAAAGTTTTCTCAGGCGAGAATATCTTTCAAGTTGCTCAAGAGTTGATTAAATATAAATTAGATTGTAATAATGATTGCTCTTGGTTTGTTATGAATAGTTTTTTTAGGAACGTTTGTGGTACATGATCATACTGTTCACATGAAAATAATACATGCAAGTAAAAAGAAATTGAGAGCAAGTGAACTAGGTAATAAACTCTTCCTTTCTACTTATTTCTCTGACTTTTGTTTGTCAAAATCAAACTATTTAGCACCTGTGCTTTGCTATGAAAGAGTTATACTTTGCCTATAAATGAATGCTCTTTCAGTTGCTTAAGTGGATGCATCTTTATTAGTTGAGGTAAATTTTAGGTGGTGAATTGGCTTCTTTATTCCTGTAAATGTGTTTAAATCAAGCACTGCACCTGTCATATTAGTAGATCTTAGTATTGTTGTTTTTGAAGAAGCACACCCTTAGCGAAGGTGTGTTCCACATTGACATAAAAAATGACTTGCTGAGTTACGCTGTACTAAAACCTCATACTACATCTGCTGTTTATTTTGCTATTTAAAATGCCATATAGTCTGCTCTCAAGTTTCATCTTCTTTGAAGGTCTCCAAAGTAAGTCTAAAGAGCTACAGACTTTCTCATTTAAATCAATAGGAAATAGTATTGATCGTAACAGGGAAGAGAAGCATTGTTGGTGTCTTTTAATCTTGCATGGTTTGGGCTTCTCTTGTTACCTCCCTGGTTAGTTTTGCCAGCACACATCAGAGCAGTTCATGGTGGAGCTTGAACCATTGAGGATCATTGCACGTCGAGTCCTCTGAATTGCTAAGAGGAAAGCTGGTCTATTTATTTTTTTTTTAATGTCTCAGGCCTGATATTTGTGCAGTGACTGTGGTGGTAGCATGTGCTGGTTGACTGGGGGAAAACAGTGATCCTGTAGTCAAAGACTGACTTTGGGGATCTCCAAAGGATGTGCATTTTCTTTCACTTTGCTGAAAGGCTGGCTGTGGTCATCTGTGGATTTTAAGAATCTGGAATCATGTTTTAAAGAGTAGGAGGATTTTAGGATAACAACATATTCCTCTTTCTTTTCTATTTTTTCTTTTTAAGAATTTGCTCTGCTGATGTTTAATATATAAGAAGTTTAAATAATTTAATAAAACTGTCTCAAATGAGGAAATTGAAAGGGAATTCCAAATGAACGTTATAACGCAGTAGTGGTGCAGCCTGACAGTTCAGTATGGGTGGTCCTTCCTGGCACGATGCTGAAATAGTAAGAAATGCCTCATCTTAGGACTGTGGAAGCGTGCACACCTATGAAAGATGGACAGACTGGTGACAAGAGAAGCATGACCGATGTCACAAGATGACCTGTGTGTTTCTTCCAATAGATGAACATGTGAATTGGATAGTGTCTACTACAGAGTATGTGAGTAGTTGGGTTCTTGTGAAATTGCTTATGAATTCCTTGCTGTTGTGCTGATGCTGTGTGCGGTGCATAAACGCTTGTGGCTCTGTTGTTGGGCCTCTCTATGGTTAAGTGGGAGTCCGTTCTGTTCCCTGGCAAGCCCTTGGGAAGCTGTCATTGAGTGCTTCATTTTACATTGCTGTGTATCATTTGTTTTGCTTAAGAGGTTGGTGTATACTGTCTTTTTCCTCTGAGTGGAAGGTTACATGAATCATTGCTTCATGGCTGAGACATACAACTGTGAGCCAGACAAGCTGGTACTGCTTCTCCTCCTTCTTGTCAGAACCACATATTTATCTAATTTTCCAATGGGCTGTAAGGTTTTTAGGTGAACATTTGCAAGGAAGAGAGCTGTGTATTTTTTCATGTTTAAAAACTACTGTCACTTTTAGTATGTCTAGCCTAAGAAATATGGATGCTGGTTAGTGCATACAGTAAAAATACACACAAATAATGAATTAGGTGAATGTGGTGTTTTCATTTATCCTTTCACATCTATGAAATGTATATAGCTAATGAGCTGATAAAAGGAGTTGACCTTGCAGATGACAGTTGATTTGCAAATGCAAAAATATTAAGGAAGGTATTTATGATTTCCACTAAGCACAGCTTGGCAACTGTTCACATTTAATGTTCTTTATAATTGTTTCTAATACTAAATTTATGCCTCCGTGTCTATGTGCAACACATCTGAGTTGCTGACACTATGAACTATAATTTTGAATTCCTTCTATTTTGCATTTAAATGATCAACCATAACTTTGTGTTACAGCATACACAAGGGAGGAAATGTTAAGCTATGATTCCAACAGCAAGCATTAAGTGAATATATCGCATGTTTTTCAAATAATAAATTTAGAAGTGCATGAAGATTTACAGAATCTTTCATATTCGCAATGATGCCAAGTTAGAGCTGCTTTAGGAACTATATGCATTAACTAGAATTTCTAACTTTCTCATGCTGTAGATTTGAAAGCTGTTCAGTCTTCTAGACTGTATTCTGGTTATCAAAATACCTGTGTTGATTGTGCTGAATGTAAATGGATCTTCTCCAGCATATTTAGGTACCACTTTCAATATGTGGTTTGCTAGATGATTAGCATGTTATCTTTACATGTATCCTTTTGCTGTGGTGCTAATACAAATAAAATCTGTTCTTTTAATTTGCTAACCGTTACTGTGAAACAATCCATACCATTGCGAGCCTTGCCTGAGTGACAGGTATAGTTACATCTTTGGATAGCAAATTGGAAATACTAGTCTTTTGTTGACAAAGAAATAAGGGAAATAATTACTTGAACGTAAATTGTGTGCCCTGTCAATAAGCATTTCTGTACAAATTAGGCAAAAATAATTTCCTGTGATACTTTAGAAATGACATGGAGAAGTGTATTTGTGTAGACTGTTTAGCTACAGAACATCGCACACACTTTAACAGTTGGAAGTATAGAACACTATTTTAATTTGTCATATTTAGATATGGACAATGTTGATTTGTTATGCAGCGCCATTAGATAAGAAAAAAATGTTGAGGGCATTAAATCCTAATCTTTAGAGAAATGCGTTTATAGAATGCCAGCAGATGTCAGTATGTTCTTGTCATATAGCCCTTTTGTTTTTAAACAGTAATTTTCCTTGATTTAAATAACGTGGGAGGAAGTAAGTGTTGTAACGCTATCTTAATGCAGGTCTGTTTAATGCAGATATTTTACTGAAAAGGGTTTTTGTTTTCCCTTTCAGTTTTCTAGACCCAGGCTGGCACAACATCCATGTACACACTAGCTTTCACTGTATATAACTACTCATCAGACTGCTTAAAGAACATAGTTTAAAATGCTTTGCTAAATGGGGATGTATTATTGATAGTATAGCATCTTAGTTTCTAATTGAACTTTTTTTTTCCCTCTGTAGAACTTTTTTTGCATAGATTTTTCTGTATAGATGAGGCATTTTGAAAATGCTGGCGCTCTTCTTTCTGTTTGTGTAGCTGGTGAGTGTGTTTGAACTCTGATGTGTTTAATCAAATCTGTCTCTCTAATTTGGAGATTATTTTGTCGCTGTGTATGCACGGTAATCAAAAACAGATGAGCTGTTTCTTGCCTTCCTTGTATTTCAAAAATCAATACCACTGTGACATAGTGGAGAAGCCTTTCCCTTCTCTGAAAGTGCAAAGTGATGCCATGCAGTGGGAAAGGATGTAGAATTCATAGTCTGGAGTACTCACCATATTAAGATGACCTCAGTTTTTAAAATGATGACTTAAACATCATGGAAAGTTGCCAGGTTGCACTTTTAGGGTGGTGGGCAGATGGTGCTTTTATAAGGTATGGATGAACAGATGGAACCTGTAGCCCACGTGAAGGAAGTTTGCAGCCTACTGACAGGTAATTCAAACTGAATCCTTGTCTGAGATTATGTTACACTGGTAGCACAGAGATGATATTAAAACTCCCACTGGAGTTTTTGGTTTTGTTTTTCTCCCTGTGTTTGTCAGTATTGTCTGTCTCTTTAAGGAGGGATATTCTGCACCCAGAAGAACATAAAACTTAAATACTTCAGTCTTAATCTGGTAATTTTGACCATTGTCCATTTTAGCCAGCACCACTAACGCCAAAAGGGTAAACCCCACAATTTTCAGTTTTGGTTACCTGAAGCACTTGGTCCCTCAATGTATTAGGGGTTGAAAAAAGTGGTAAGAATCCTGTCTGAAGACAAAAGGCTAGTTACTTACGCTTCTGTTAGCGAGCTAATGTAGATGTTGGCCTGGCATGTTCTTTTATTGTAAATTCACAGTCATCAAATACTATGGCTGTCACTTCAGGCTTTTTGATTACATTTCCAAGCAGAAATTTATTTTATGTTTTCTCTTTCTTCAACCCTCCTTTCAAGCTCTGTCATCTTAAAGAGTTTCTTTTACATGCAAGACCTATTTATTGTGACTTATTCCTTGTTTCTTCTCATCTCAGACCGTGTGATTTTCAGATCATGCAAATGAGAATCGAGGCAGGCAAAACAGGTAAGAAAGATATGTCGAGTAAGAAAAAACCATACAGCATTACTGAGGTGGTAGTTCTGGAAATAAGGCTATTTTATTTTCAAGGAGTGGTTTTATTGCATTTGCCCTTAATGCTATTTCTAGAGATGCTGATAAACACCCCAAATCCTGTTAAATATCATGCTTAAATTAGTCCTAAGCAACTTTTTTGCATGATATACTAATGTAATTTAATTCAAGGCTTGGCTTGCTTGCCTCGAGCTGAATGGAAGAAATTAGGAAATTATAGTTCTCTCTTCATTTTAGTGTAGGGTAAAAAAAAAAAAAGGAAAACATAGATGTTTGAGGGTGTGCATGTATAATGTTAGAAAATTTATTCATCTTCTCTTTTTGTAGTGAAAATAAAAGCAAAAAGTATTTTTCCACCACTGAATAAAAAAATAAGAAGCAGTATTGTGTGTTGTTTTGATGTATTTTCTTCCATGGCAATGTAAGCACTTTCTGATAGTTGACTTTTATTAACAGCCTCCTGAGTATGCCTTTTCAAAAACCTGCAAAATATATATGTAATTAGTTTCCTTGTGTAGCTGGCAGTGCTGTTGCACCTTGGACTCCTGAAAATCAGGTTCTTAGCAAAAATGGGTGGAATCTCCATCATGCTTTAACATACTTAACAGCAGTTCTAAAAAACCTGTGTTTCACTGAAATTCATGGTCAACCTGAAAGACTGTTACTACAACTTCTGTTTTATTGCCTACAGAAGTTTTATTTATGAAGATGTAGGCTTTACATATGGGTAAATTAAGGGAGCTGGTTTTCTTATGATAATATAGACATATGGATCAAAATACCAAATACAAGCATTTATATGTGGCTTGTAAAGCTCGCTGATTCAATCTGTATGTTGACATGTGTAAGTTGAGAGCAGATGAATGACTCAGTTGTTCATTTTGTCCACGTACTTAATATGTAAGTGTTTGGAAATATGATCTTGCTGTTAAGATAGTGAGGAAGTAATACAATGAATCTTGAAATTAATTTTGATCAGTTACGTATTAACAATGATCTTACAACTTTTCAAACTTTATTTATAAATTTATTTTTTTTTAATACAACTTTGATTAGATTAGAATTTACACTTTCCTATGTGTGTGCATTTGTACTTTGTGGAAGAGATGAATGGGAAAACTCTTCAATAAATGATGCACAAAGCTTCTGACAATACTTCCTGTTCATATAAGCTTTTAGTTAATAAAGATTGCAGATGTCCAAGACTGCTTGGAATTGATTTTCATGTTCTTGCACGTATTTACAAATACTCTAGTTGTCCGTTTGTACTTTGGTGTGATAAGAAGGTGCTGTTTTAGGTCATGATAGGTGTTACACAGACATATGCTTCAGGACCCCAGCTGTTTGGCTGAACTGAAATAGATATAGGGGGTGGCTGCAGCTTACAAATGGTGTTAAGCCTTGAAATTTCCAGAAAAATGGCAGCTGTTACAATAATTACACATGGTCATTCCTCAAAATATATAGTATTTTATATAGATCTAAACTCTGAAATGAACTATATAACACTTGAAGCTTGTTGGAAGTGTATACAAGTCTAGATGGATATGGTCAACTTCAGTACAAAAAATTAATGCAACTTCAAATTTTCTGCAATATGTAATAGATCTAATGGCATCAACTTTGTTCATTTTGACTTTGGTAGCTTCATAAAAGCCTATGAAACTATCCAGAAGGAGATTTGTTGTGATATTTTCCGCACCCTTGAAAAAAACAAGGTTTGTATCTAATGTGCCCTCAAATACACTTGTTTGTTTTATTGCAATTTGTTTGAGATTTTTTCCCAACCCATTGAAAACACTTCTAGAAACAGATTTTTAAGCAGACTGTTTATTGAAACAAACACATAGGTAGAGTTTAATACTGTAATCAGATCTCTGTATGCTGAAATGTAATACATACAGCTTATGAGCTTTCCTGTAAGGGTAGTATGAAAAACTTCCCCAAAAGCAGAGTGTCTCTTTGACTGTGTTCAGTTGGCCTGCTTGCCAGGCAGAATGTCAAAAAGACTGTACAGCCGAAGTGCAGTGCAACGAGTGGCAGGTGCTTTGATGAAAATGGACAAGTAACTTACTGAGAAATAGTCATCTAATATGGTAATTGGTGAACAGACTGAAATAAACCAAATGAAGAATGCATCTCAATATACATTTCTCTTCCTGAAAGAAATGAAAAATGTGATCCTCGCCATGGGAGTAAAATGAGGTATTGTAAAGGTGATGTGTCATAGGAAGATAGAATTGATAACTCCGCAGGAAACATTCACAGATGTCATACTTCTAGTTCCCTGGCAGAAGCAGCCCTGCTGCAGCATCTTCAGAAATGGATGCTGAAAGTGTGGCAAGCTATGGATTATAAAATCTATGATATAATTTTCCATATAAGGTGATTTGGGAGATAGCCTTGTAATAAAAGTCTAGAGACTTCCTTAATCTGTTCTCTCTAAACTCCATTGTTTCATACATGCAGAAATAATATGGAGTCATCAGAATAGCACAGGGATTATAAAATATTCTAGCAGTAAAACTTCTGATTGAAGTTCAGTTTTAACAACAAAATTCAGCAAAAACTTTTAAGATTTTTTTAATTTGGCAGTAATTTATCCTTCCTAATTCCTGACAGTTTCCTTTAACAAGCCTTTCTCCTTGTAACACGAGGCATATTGTTACCTCTGTGCTCTTCCCTCTTCTTCCTTTACGATCTGGTGCTGTGACAGCCATCTCTCAATTGCACTGGAAATGGGGAAGCAACAAACGAGACTTTATATCAATCTCATGACCTCACCCAAATCTGTATGAAATCCTACATTTTCTCTCTTAATAGGTAACTTCCTCTCTGTCCTCCAAATTTTGCATGCCCAGTACATTTTTTTTCTGACTGTGGAAACAGCAACTTCTGCCAAAGTGCTGCAACTGCCCCACCAGCTGCCCCATTACCTCAGTGATGTGTGTGTTCAGTTGTGCAACTTCTGCTCCACTGCTGCATGCTTGGGCTTTCTGCTGAAAGTCCAGATGCTCACTGAGTATTCATGAATGAAGTTGCATTGTAATCACAGATGATTTAGCAGCATTAGCACGCAATAGAGCCTCAAGTTCTGAAAGTGCACATTCTAGGTAAATGAAGACTACTCTTCCTGAGCACAGATGCAAATTTATCCTGTGTTAAAGTGCTTTTATTTGTTCCAAATAGAATCCATAGAATTCCTGAAGAGACGACTCCAAACTGAAAACTATAAAAATACTTCAGAAAAGCCAAGTTTCACTCCACTCTTCCTCATATGGGAGGTGTCAAGACTGCATGATGACAAGGTGGCATGACACCTCATCCCTGTGAGCCACGCATCACGGGGAGTTCTTGACATACATTGCAATAAGCATGTTCCTCATGCCTGCATTGCTGGCATAAAGCACATGGAATGGCTACAAGGCAGAAGAAACTGTTGGTTAAAGAAGTCATCAAAACCATGAGTCTCTTGACATATAAACAGAGAAGAACAGGTGAAGTAAATGTCATCAGTAACACAAATGTCCTGCCGGACCTGTAGCTAGTCCTTTTGTTTCCCACCAACATAAGGAACATGCAGCAACGCTGCTTTTTCTCTAGTAGTAGTTGTTGCTCAGAGCTGAATTTGAGGGTCAGCAATATGGTTGTGATTATTTGGAGAAGTGCAGCTGTCTAAAACACAATCTTTCGTTTCAACCTATTCCCTTAAAATGTTGTTGATAGTTTTAGTACCAAGCAAACCTCAGCTTTATGGCACTGGAGTAAGTGACTGGCTAGTGTGGTAAAGGTGTCACCATGTGTGGTGGGTTGACCTTGGCTGGTGGCCGGGTGCCCACAAGCGTTGAGATAAAGATGGGGAGGTCACTTACCAGTTGTCCTCATGGGCAAAACAAAGTCAGCTTGATTTATTGCCAATTAAAATAGAGTTGGATACTGAGAAAGAAAGAGAAAACCCAAAACACCTCCCCTCCCTCTTTCTTCCCAGACTCAACTTCACTCCTTCCATCCTGACTCCTCCACCTCCTTCCCGAGCAGGACAGGGGGATGGGGAGTGGGGGTCGTGGTTGGCCCATCACAGCTCCTCGCTGCCGCTCCTTCCTCCTCACGCGTTTCCCCTGCTCCACCACACTCTCCCCACCGGCTGCCAGGGAATCTGCTCCAGCACCTCCTGCCCCCCTCCTGCTCTCACCTGGGCGCTTGCAGGGCTGGTTCTCACACTTTTTCTTTCCTCACAGCTGTGTGTCATTTTGTCCTTTCACAAACACGTTTTCCCAGAGGTGCTACCCGCCTGGCTGAGGGGCTCGGCTGTGCCTTGATGTGGGGCTGTTGGAAGCGGCTGCATGGGGCAGCCCCAGCCTCTCCTCACAGAGGCCCCTGTAGTTCTGCTGCCAGTGCCTGGCACAGACACCAGCTATGCCATGTCTTGGTAAGACCTATCTTTTTTTACCTTTCTTGCTGTCACTGTTCTCATCCATTAATAATGGTGGGAAGAAAGTCCTGAGCTTCAGGAGGCTAGTAATGATGGCGGGAATCATCCTCGGGGACTTGCTGGGTAAACAGGCAGCAAACTGAGAGACGCAGTGGCCTTGGTGTTTGGGGACCTCTCTCTCTTCCATGTCTCTTTCAGAGTAGATTTGGAGTAGTCCTCTGGTCAGGAATTACTGTTCAGAGTTCATAAAATATGTGGAGCAGGTGGATCTTTAATTCAGGTGACTGTAAGCTCTGTTTGCAGTGCCAAATGGTTTTGGAAGAGACACTGTTAAGAGTTTCCACAGTTGTGGTCAGGGCTGTTTGCTACCTACCAGAATGCAAATTCACATTTTTATTCCGACTCCTGCTCCCATTTCTAACCATCTAAAGACAACATATTTCTTTTTATATTGTCCAGTTACATTTAGATATGCAGATGGGATGGAGACCACAACAGGAGTTATCAAAAATATTTCATTTTGTGTTTAAATTAAGGACAGACTTCTATTGAGGATGTCCTGCTAGCAAGCAGTGTAGTGTAGGAGAAAATAATCTCTTTTTTCGTCTGCTGATCATTGGTGTGCTGTGTTTATACTGAAAGAGCTCTGCTCTGCCATGCTTTCTTTGTGTTCTTCAGTAGAATGACTCCACTTATTTTGAGTGTGGTAGAAAAACGTGCTTTGCTGACTGGTTTACTTCATCCGGGGAACAGATGTGAGATGTATTCAGTCTAGCTGCAAATGAGGCACTGTTTTTGATATGAGATTTAATTTTGAATAGTTAAATACTTGCAGGGATGTCTGTAAGAAGCTACTGATTTAGAAAAAACACCAAGGGCAGCACATGACGTTTATAGTTTTCTCCTACTAAAGGTACTTCAGTGGGAAATAAAGGATGTAGCTGTTGACAAACCCTGATTTTTCAGGGTTTAGGCAGCATTGTTAAGTGTTTTAAGCTTTGTATGTTAGGGTCTGTGCTGTCTTCTGCAGATTTCTCTTGTTGAATTAATTTTTGAGGCTCAGTCCTCCTTTAAAAAAAAAGGGGGGGGGTAGGGGGGAAGTCTTGGTTTCCCAGATAAGAAAGATGTTGTTTGTAAGGCTAATGTGTACAAGAAGTCACCTGTGCCCATGGAGGGATTCTCTTAAAGAGAAAAACAGGTTCAAGATTGGGCCTGTGGAGCCCTGATGTAACGGTGCTGCAAGGACAGTGACCTTGTCTAGCAAGTTGGAAACAAATCTTCTGGAGCTGGGACTGTAAGCCTGATGTTTATTCATAGCAGAAAAGCGCAGTCAGCAAGTCTATTGCATTCAATTCAAGTAATTCCTTAGGGACATTGTACAGTGGTACCCTTTCCAAAGGCCTGGCTCTCTGGTTCAACAGTTTGGAAGTTGATTGGTTAAATAACAAACCATATCCATCGAGGCTGCAGGAACCATTCAGTTGCCCAAATGTAAAGATACTCCATCCTCAGACAGCCTTATTTTGCCCAAATTATTAGGCATGTTGGTATGTTCTATGTATGTAAAAAATACAGAGGTATTTTTAGCTGCTGTTGGCATTAGAGTGATTTACTCTTAGTACTAGTGAAAGAAGGATGAGAGAGGAAAGGCTTTTGAATATTTTAGTAAATAATTCTGATCTATTGGATAGAAGTTATGGAGAAGATTATATGGCTCTCTTATTCAGAATATGTCTCATCAGGGTTGTGACTGTCCCAGAAATCACAAGAAATGCATTATTCTGTGGCGTATATAAGATGACTATTAAACTGATAGTAACTTGCTTAATTAAAACAAGTTAACTGTGCAGTTGTATGGACCCCATTACTGCGATATGGGACCGTATTCCCTCTGTATGGTGAAAAGCAGAAAAATGGTCTTATTCTTTTGCTTCATCAGTAGGTGATATTTACCTGTTTTTACAAATTTTTAGGTAAGGGCTGGACTGAGTGGTGGTTTTACGTTTAGCTGTAGCAGGATAGTTGGTTGGTAATATTTTTTCTGACAGCCACTTCTGTGAAGGTTCAGTTTTGCATAAGCTTTCCTGAGACGCGCTTTAGCTAGCAAGCAGACCACTGCAGTGCAATTTATCTGGTGTGTGGGTGGTCTAACTCTTGGTGGGAGGGGTGAATTGAGATCCATTATGTAAAGCTTTGAAAGTCAGCAAACTGACCTAGAACTGAAATGTGTATTAGTGAAGAGCAGTGTTTTGCATTGCTGAGCAGATAGGTTGCTGAATTGGGAATGAGCCAGGGTGTCCTCAGGGTCTGGCAGCAAGTGATAGTCTGGTTTGCATGTTGCACGCGGGGTGCTCAGGATGGTCAGATTTGCATTTAGTAAGCTGCAGTTGGTAGTGTGAGCACCCCATGAGATGAGTTGGATATTCAAAATACCCATTTCCTCTCTTTCAGAGTAACCTCTAGGATCTGAAACAAGATTTGATACGTTCTTTGTGATACTGGACAAAAAAATAGACAAAAATATCTTTAGGGAACCATTAAAAGACTGATTTGTTTCTTTTTATTTTCATTTCTTTAATTGATATGCTCTTTATATGTTGAGAAGGAAATAATCTGACATTTTGTAATAAACTCTTTGGATTCTGGGCTTCTAAAATGGTTAGGTCTATCTTACTCTGTGTAAATTATATTTTTACAAACTGAATATAACCCTAGATTTGAATGATTGGTTTTCTTCCCTGTGGTTTTGTACCTCTTTAATACTACTTTCCTGGTGACTTTCAGTGTGAATTTGTGAAGGGGTTAGCAGCAATTTGCTTCACCTGTCTGTAGTTGAAGTTTCCTTGGGAGCTTTAATTAACACACTATCATGGTTTAAAATAGAAACTCAAGAGAATTACTCCAACTCAATTAAGTAATATAATGCATCAAGAAGCTTTTCATTTTATATTATAATTATTCCAAAGCACTTCAAACTAGCCACTTTTCCATTGTGAGGAGAGTTCTACACCATTTTTAATCCGAAATTGTATTTCTCAGAAATTCTGCATCTGCATGTAGATGACCTACAGTGCTCCTGTTGATCTTGTTTCTTCTCTGCTATGGAATTAACCCACCCCCCACCCCATTTGGTAAACTCTTAAATGAGTTTTATTGCTCACTGTGCACGTAGCAGTAAAGAGCGGAGTGAAGCAGCTAGAATATCTGCAGTGCTCTGTGGATTGCACAGCATGATATGGGAGATTTCTCGCTCCTGGTAGCTACCACTGGGGTGCTTTTCAAGCCCCAGTTCTGGTAGAATTCCAGTCAGGAAAAGTTCATTTCTCTCTCCTTTCCCTCCCCCCAGCCTCAAAAAAGAAGAAATTTATATTCTTGATGGTACATTGTCAGCTGGACAGCTGTCTCTGTGTAAACGGGAGCAGAAGTTGTTCTTCACTGTTTAGCTGTTGAATGTTTATAGTAATTCCACCTAAACATTTGTTGATGTTTTAAATACAAAATAAATAAGCATTTCTTTACTGCTGTGTTAATTTAGTGACATTTTGTCAGTTTCTTTGGAAGGTGGATTCCAAAGAGTTCTCAGTCAGCTGGTTAACTGGACAGAAACTCAGCTTTGAAAATGGATTTTACCTGCTGGCTTACTGGTTCACAAATGTCTGCTATTTATTTTGGGCACCAAATTACTATTTTTCTTCTGGGCACGTTTTTTGCTTGGGGTTGTTGTTTTGTTCTGGTGTTTTTTCGTTTTTTTTTTTTTTTTGTGCATGTGTTTACATACAGCATAGCTTGAAATGAATCAGAGAGTGGCTGTGGTTGGAAGGGACCTCTGGAGATCATCTGATCTAACCCCACTGCTCAAGCAGGGCCACCTAGAGCTAGTTGCCCAGGTCCATGTCCAGATGGCTTTTGGATATCTGCAAGGATGGAGACTCCACAACCTCCCTGCCAGCGCTCAGTCACCCTCACAGTGCAAAAGTGTTTCCTGATGTTCAGCGGTGTCGTGGTTTAACCCCAGCCAGCAACACAGCACCACGCAGCCGCTCACTCGCTCCCCCCCCACCCAGTGGGATG
>JAVKLA010000188.1:0-15394 GCA_034782735.1 Sagittarius serpentarius
TAGACCAAGTCAAGGACTTTTCAGCTTCTCCTGCCCAGCCAGCAAGAAGGCTGGAGGGGCACAAGAAAGCTGGGAGGCGAGACAGCCAAGACAGCTGACCCAAACTGGCCAAAGGGGTATTCCATAACATGGGATGTTATGCCCAGCTTGGGGGTGGGGGGGAAGAAGCCCATCTCGGGCATCGTGTGTGAGTGGTGAGCAATTGCATTGTGCATCACTTTTTTTGTGTATTCCAATCCTTTTATTATCATTGTCACTTTCTTGTTGTTATTAGTGTCATTGTTAGTTTCTTCCTTTCTGTTCTATGAGACTGTTCTTGTCTCAACCCAAGAGCTTTACTTTATTTTCTGAATGAGCGGCTGTGTGGTGCTGAGTTGCAGCCTGGGGTTAAGCCACAACAGTTATGTTGGGGGCCCCAGAGCCAAACACAGTACTCTAGGTGGGGTGTCACCAGAGCAGAGAAGTGGGGCAGAATCACCTCCCTCGACCTGCCGACCGTGCTTCTTTTGATGCAGCCCAGGGTACGTCTGGCTTTCTGGGCTGCGAGCACACATTGCCAGCTCATGTCCAGCTTTTCATCCACTGGTACCCCCAAGCCCTTCTCTGCAGGGCTGCTCTCAATCCCTTCATCACCCAACCTGTATTGATGCTGTAGGTTGCCCTGACTCAGGTGCAGGATATGGTGTGCGATATCCCTTTGGTCAGTTGGGGTCAGCTGTTCCAGCTGTGTCCTCTCCAAATTTCTTGTGTACCCCCAGCCTGGGGTGGTGATGTGAGAAGCAGAAAAGGCCTTGACACTGTGTAAGCACTGTGCAGCAAAAAGTAAAACATCCCTGTATTGTCAACACTGTTTTCATAAGAAATGCAAACCACAGCACCATGCAAGCTATGAAGAAAATTAACTCCACCCCAGGCAAAAACAATGCAAGAGGCTATGCGTTCTCCAACCCTGGTGATGCTCCAAATGTGACTGGACAAAGACCAGAGCAATCTACTTCTTTTGTCTTACTTAAAGCAGAAAATTGAATGGGACCCTTGGAGGTCATCTAGTTGGATGGTCAATGAGGACTAGATAATCTCTCAAGGTCCCTTTCAACCTGAGGTGTTCTGTGGTTCTATGCGTTAATTTATATATGACTCAAGAGCCATCATTTTGCAGAATGAAGCTAAAAAGAGAGCTTCTGGTTGTGACTCTATGGATTTGTAACACGGGGCAATGAATCTAAAGGCAACCACTTATTTGCTTAAGGAATTGATAGTCTAATATGGAGCTATTTTTGTCTTTTCCAGAGAATAGCCAGATCCAGTTCAAATCATGCAGGAAAACTATTAAACACAATCAGTGAAAGGATTCTCCCCCCCTCCCCCTTTAAAAAACTAGTCGCTATAGTCTCAGACTTTTTGTAATTGTCTGACCACCAGAAGGAAAGGTCCTGCCCCAACTCACCTGGCTGTTCAGAGTCCCTGTTAAGCAGCTAAAAGAAGTCTGATCATGGAGTTTAAACTGCCTCCTTACTTTCCATGAGTAATAATGACACGTACACAGGATGGTATCTGGTGGCACAAGAACAAAATAGTAGACATTTGAATAAGAAAGTGATGAGTGCCTGCACCCAGTGTTAAACAGATGGACCAAATGTCCAGTATCCTCAGCTGGTATAAAAAGATGTAGGTTGGTTAACTTCCTCTGAGGACAGGTCTGCAGCTGTAGAAATTCAAATACACTACACTTTTTACACTATTACAGTGTTTTGCAGGGACAATTTAGCATTATATTCACTTACATCAGGAAAAAATCTGTCTGATTGTTGTTTTTTCACAATTTTTCGTTCACATTGATTATTCAAGAAAGGGAAAAAAGTCATGTTGCCACAGTCTGAAGATAATTTTTTCCCCATTGGTCTGCTGTGCAAATGGACAGTGTTAAGAGACTGCTAGCGTTACACATTATTTCAAATGCATCCTTCAAACTGAGCTTGAGAAAGTGAGCATTTACAACCATGATGATGAGTCAGACAGTAGACCCTGATGGTCAACGCACAGCCAACTCTGAACCAATTCCCGTTCTGGCAAGCCAATTGCAAGTTCAAAGGAGGTCTCTATGGTTGTGTTAGGTCTGATTAATGCCAGATGGATCACTTTAGCTTTTGTCTTCCTTCAGCAGTTAATAAAGTTTTTTTCACTTGCTATCAGTCAGAACTTTAGAGTCAAACAGAAATTAGGCAATTGTGTCTCTCCAGACAATGCTTTGCCATGTTACAGTGACTGACATGCCGTAAGGCAAAATCCCTCTAAAGAGAGCAATATAAAAAGCAGAAATTGTAACCCACTTTTAAAAATCAGAGATATTTGTTAGAAGAATCTAGAGGGTGGAATGTGCCATTTATTTATGGAAACACATGAGGTCAGTTGAATGGTTTTCAGTGCACCGACATATTTAAAACAGTAAAGAGAGGAAAGCATAAAGCGTTTTTTTTTTCACTTCCTCTCAGTTTGGCATATGAATTTAGAAATTAATTTTAAATTTATATTAAAATATGAAGGACTGATTCCAAAATGCCTTTTTTGTATCACATTGTTACTTAAAAAAGGCTTAAAAATTAGTGTAGGAGAAATTGTCTAGAAAGTGTGCATAACCTGCTGCTGCTGCTGAAACAGGCAAGCACAGAGCTGTGAGCAGGTATTTTTCAAAGGTCTTTACACAGGCCTGGGAGTGCAATAATAAATCACTGCTGCTGAGTGTTATGTACGGCAATAACTGGTTTATTTAGATTTAGATTTTGTGTTTGAACAACCCTATCTGATTTATAACGCAGGCAATATACGCATATATGAATTACAAAGTTAAAGTTACTTTTTTTGCAACGGCATCCCAATAATAGAAATAAAGAACGAGTTTCACCACAAAATTAGTCTTTTTCCTAATGAGTCTTTTTCACCTTTCTTCTGTCGCAATGTAGAATGCTTGAAAAGAAATTTAGGGAAGAGGAACGGAATCTCATTTTTTGCTGTCAGCTGGAGAAAATTACACAGTACCTTCAGTTAAGATGCTGCTACAAATTAGTATTTGCTCGCAGAATGAAATAACCAGCTGCCCCCCCATCCCAAACCAAAGCCTACGACAAAAAACCGTGGGGGCGAGTACCTTTTCTTTGATGGTAAACTGTAGGGCAAACGAGGGACAAGCAGCTCACCTGGGTCTGACTACAACAGCGTCTTCAGGGCTGGACGCCTGCAAGGCTACGCCAGGCAGAACGGGACCGCACGGCTCAAAGAGCAGGGCCGTTTCCGAAGGAAGGTGTCTCCACACTTCTCTCCTTCTGCTCTTTCAGTCCTCCGCTGCAAAGGACGCAGCAGATGGGGGAGGGAAGTGGCCAGCCTTTGTGGCCTGAGCCCTTCCTCCGGCTGAGCAGCGGGAGACCTGTGCGGGTTATCTCCAGGAGCGGAGGCGGCCGTTCCCCCGGCAGGAGGAAGCAGCAGCTCCGTCTGTTAGAGATGGGGCAGACCTGGGCATGGAGGGAAGTCCCAGGGCTGTTCCGTGGCGTCCATCTCACGGCTCGCTTTCCACTCCTCCTAAATTACTTGGCGGCGACCACAGGACCAACACAGCCCCCTCAGCTGCGTACACAAGGCAGTGGGGCAGGATGTGGGGCAGGTTAGAAACACCCAAAGAAAGAAACTGCCCAGATCCAGCTAATGAGAACAACTAAACCAAAAGTGGTCTTTACTGCTACCTAACGTCTCAGACCAGCATCAGGTCTATCGCTATTGGCACCATACAGAACAGCGATGGCTCAATACTGGCAAAGAAAGGTACATTACTTCCCTAAAAATACAATTTTCTCCGAGATTTAATATGCTGTTGACAGACCTTACCTCTGTGTGTATTGCACCCCACCTTGATGTGAAGGATGAGAAAAGAGAGGGCTATTACTGGGTAAATAAAAAATGATCCGCCTTGTTCCATACTGTTCTAGGTGTACATTAAGTTCAGATGAATATTAGTCAAAATGCTAAGCAGCTGGAAGTGTGGGATGGGGCCTTTTTTGGAGCTTCAGAGTATCTCACAGAATCTTAGTGAAGGAAACAGAATCTAGTGGTTACTGCCTGATGGGTAGAAAGTTAGTAAGATGCCCCTTTTTGATGTAGGAAAACGTTAATTAGAAAGATTAGAAAGGAGTGTAATTCAGACAGTAATACACACTTTATCTAATGTCTACAAAAACTAGCAAGGTAAATTATGCTACTGCAACAGCAGTACAATTTCTTTGCATATATACAAGTTATTCTTGAAACACAAGATGAGATGGAATATTCAATTAATATGAGTACATGAAATATCTGTTGCACACAAGGTTTCCACACCGTGCAAAGTCCTGTCACATAACATACATGAAGTGAAAATTTCATCACAAAAGTTATGCAAATCTCCAAAGAGGACCGATTAGAAACTTCTCCAAGTGAAAGGTTTGGTTGAATTTCAAAGGGTGGTCCTTATGATTTCACATATTCCCTGAAGTGCTGTATGTGCATAGGTCTACGGTGCACAGTGCTAACTCATTTTTCAAGTGATTACAAAGGAGGACTTTGTCCCATAGTGTGACAGTCTCTATACTCTGCGCCAGTCTGACCGTATTTACGGTAAGGATTGTGCCACCACTGTGGTGTCAATGTCAAGCCGTACCCCGACCACTTTGGAGAAAATGTAGAGGCAGTACTGTACTGATATTACATCTCTTCATAAACCTTGTGAATACCTAACACATGACTCAACTGGCCGTGCCAGCAGAGGTGCTTCAGTGTAGATGTACAGGAGAGCTTTTGTCTGAAGAGTGTACCTTGCTCGTGAAGTGTGTTCTTATTACACCAAATCGCTGCCAGCACAGGTAGTGGACAGGTGTTTACACAGCAAACAGATGGTCTGGCTGTACATCTCTCTGTCCACAAGCTGCTTGTCGTTGCCATTCTGGAGTAGTTTGCTGTCCCCACCACTTTGCCAGCTGGAGGGGATCACACAAACTCTTCACAAGGCAAGGTCAGCTAGGCTGGCTCCAAAGCAACAGCAAGGGAGATTTACTCTGTTTGGGCTGATTTTGCCAAAGCAGATCAGGAAGAGTTTGCAGAGCCCCTTGCATCAGCATGATGATGGGAAGGTGCCTCCCAGTGTCGGTAGAAATTGATGGTGGGGACGTTAAGCCAGTCACCTCCTCCGCTGAGATTCAGAACGAAATATCTGGGTATGGTCAGAGAACATTGTGTCTATACGCAACCTCTGCATCACTACAAGCGGCCCATTGTAGACATGGCCTCAAACCCAAGTGTGTATATTTGTGTATTTATGTTGAGGCTGGGGAGTGGTGCTACCTTACTTATATAAAATTCCAAAGTTTGCAAGGTACCGTTTATCCTTTTTCTTTTCTTCCAAATTTGAAAAATAGGATAATGATTTACTTCTTTACAGTAGAGATAGCTACCTCTCACATCTTGAAGCACTAAAATTTCACACCCAGTATTGAAACATGTCTTGGACTTGTGTCAGAAATTTATTTTTGCAGACCCTGGATTTGCACAGTGTGCATTTCTTGGCTACTTCAGTGAAAGAAGCAAATAAGCCATTTTAATTTCATATCTGGCAAACAGTAATTCAGTGACTTTACAGCCCATTTCACAGCCAAATGCCTTTTGTTCAACAACTGTATATCTTCCTTCAGAGGCAAAACTTTATGATAAATTGTGATAAGCTATGTCCCTCTACCTATTTATTTAGTATGACCTAGACCTGTATTCCATCTGTAAAACATACTCCTGCGACAAGGTGAACAGGAGAAGGAGGTGAAACCATGCCTCAGCTTTTTAAAATGTCATTCAAAACCTGCTCATACTATGAGCTTAGGTACTTTTCTTAGGTGTCATCACAGTAAGAGGTGAAAGGTTTGGGGAAAAAAAAACCAACCAAAAAAGAAACCAGGGCCACCAAGCCTAAGGATATGCTTTAAAAATAGTATTGCTTTCTCCTTAATGTTTGAATCTGCTTTGTGACTAGACCACTGGGATCTTGCCAAGCAATTCTACTCACTTTTGGAGGTTAACTCAAAGTGTATTTAATTTCTTAAATATGAATACAAAACCAAGAATACCAGAAAAGGTTCCTAACATTATGATATTTCTGAGTGTATGCATTAATATGTAATATAAAAAGTCAATCTATATGCTTCATACATATTTGTAAGACATATCTTATTTCTGTGACCTCGGACTGTATTGCTACTGTACCAGTCAATGGCACTAGGACCAACCTTATGGCTCTGGAAACTTGGTTGCGTACTCATTCAGAGTCTATGGCCAAGCTGGAATTACTAGTTTCATGGGTATCACAAGCTGTTGCATTTTACTCAGTTGTTGCACTTAATGACATTTTGTTTCACTACAGCATAGCTTTCAGAAAAGGATGTATCCCTGACTGTAAGGCTGCTCTTGGTGTTTGCGGGATGATCTAATTACTTTGATAGTTTTTATTTTGCTAAGTCCTTCTCCTCTTTTCTCAGATACATTTACCGACATAAACATGATACTGTAAAATGATTGTAGTGCGGTCTGCAATAATTGCATCTCTGCAACCTTCTAGCAGTTACCAGTGGGTTTTTTTATTGTGCATCGACATTTTCAACATGACACTTGCTAACGAAAGCAAAGAACTTGTACGAGTCAAACAATATAATTTCCAGTGGTCAGCCTTTTTCTCACAATCACCTGGATTTCCTTCACCTTGCAATATGCGATGTAAGAAGCCCCGGAGTGACTACAGCACAATTTTGAATCACTGAACCATGGGATTTCTGACCAGAATGCTGCCTGCGCCTTTCAAAACACGGCATTGACGTGTAGTTGCTATAGTTTTCATCACAAATGCATTTGTCATTGTGAACACGTTTTCATCAGAAAATAACAAAATGATGGGTATGTGCAGTGTGCTGTGAATCACTAAGAATGGATATACAAAATGCACAGTTTCAAGCGTAGGCATGCCCTTAGGCCTCACTTCATTCCCGTTTCATGTCAGTGGAGCAACACTTCAGTTACAGAGAGAAGGGAGAAACACCTCTCAGGTGTATTAAATAAATCCTTGGCATTACCATTTTTGAAAAGAAATATTTTCTTTATTTTTTGTAAACTAAACCTCTACCATCTGTTCTGCTCTCTAATTACAAGTGCATGATGCAAATAATTCACGAGTGTGTCATAAAAATGAGAGAGAAGTTATTCAGATCTCCACTTGCGTATCTTCTGGTCTTAATTCTATGATGGAAACATCTGTTTTATTTTTCTCCCCTGTTTCAGACTGATGGAGAAATTGGTCCCTCGTCACAGTGAAATCTCTGCCATGGCTCAAAGAGGTCCAGGAGGCATCAAAGAACCCATGTTTCACTCTCACAGGCTGCAACTTAGCAACTTTCACAAGCATTGGAATGCACTGCCTGTCTTCTATGGATTTTCCTACCATGTCTGCAGTTCTCCTGAATTTATTTTTAGTTTTGTTTCTTTTTTTGAGGTGATGATTGCTTTCAGGAACATTCTCACCTGGGAGGAAATATTTAAAGGTCTCTGTGACTAAGCAAACTTAGGTTCTATGGTGATCTCTCACTTTACAGTTATTATATGGTGAAGGGAAAAAATCATACTATTTTTTTTAAGAAAGGGACCATTCTCTCTTTACACAGGTAGCTGTGATTTGAGTAAGAATCGATTTGTTATGTCAGAGACAGTCTAGGTCTTGAATGCAGTCCCAAAGGCTGTTTTTTCTGTTCACAGAGAAAAAAAGTCACACCATCATCCTTCATTGCATTTCCATGTCTTTCCTGGCAGCTTTACACTTTGTGCGGCAGGCGACGCAGAAACTGTACCAGGAAGACGCCCCAGCTGAAAACTGTCCCAGCCAGAAAAGAGAATATTCTTTGGCCAGTTCAGTTCCATGGGTCTGTTGCCCCAGCAATGGCAACGCAAGCACAAATAGCCAGGAGGAAGGAGAGGAGGTTGGGTCTACTTCTCTGGGCAGCGTGTACAACCATCCTGGAGTTAATGCCAGTAAAAGTGACGGAGTAGCCCAGTTATTAAAGCACTCAAGACCGTACTTGTGGCAGAAAAAAATCTGCAATGAATTCCAGCTAGAGGGGCTTCAAAACGTTTTTTTATTCCTACAGTTCTTCTTGAGCACACAGCCCTTGGATGGAGCTTTTCAGTCCTTGGGGCTTCTGTTCTGGCTCTGGAGACAATCCCTTTCCCAGGGATCCAAGACAATCTCTGTCACTGAACGTTTTGGCATTTGTGGGGGCAGAGAGGGAGTTGCTTAGTTTTTTTTCCTCTAAACCCCCCAAATGTTCTGAGCAGATGTGAGCCGTTCACTTTGCATAATATCAAGGTAAACATTATTGTTTAGGACCAACATCATGGTCAGGACCAACTAGTTCAGGAAAACCAAAAAACTCCCAAGCCCACACACTTTCCATTCTATCCTTAACTTTAGGTAGCCTGAAGAGAAAAGATATTTCTCTCATTTGTAAATTTATAAACCCCAGGGTATGTTGTTGTTCTTGTCCGCATTCTCCAAACAGTGAAGAGCTGTGAAGGCGTGACTTGTTAAAACTCAGCGCTGAGGTGCTGAGACCTTGCCCCTCTTTGCACTTCAGAAGAACACAAAGTGCAGGGATGGAAAGAAAGAACCTTTGGTTCAATGCATCCTTTTAAAAGCAGACAATGTTTTCGACTGTTCTTGACTCCGAGGCAGCTAACAAAGAGTGAGAGGGAAAAACTTCATAATGTTGATATTGATAGGGTTTTTGTTGCACATTGTCCAAGCTGTGACAGAGCAAATGAATCCATACTAGTGGATCTATGCCACCCTTGCAAATTACTAAGCAAGTAAGGCTCTCAGAAGTTACAAGAGTATGTCCAAAAGATATTAAGCATGACAAAAACTTCAGAAAAGCATAGGACTAAGCACTCCACTCCATTCAATTATCTATGTAACAATATTACACACTCAGCAGTAAAGTATTTCTTTAATGCACGTGGCTTTATATTCACGACCAGACTTCACAGATTGCTCTAGGTTATTCCAAAGGCTGTTGCAATGTGAAATACAATAGATCTATCTAGGATCATTCCTTTTCCTATTACCTTCTCAAGTTTTCATGACCATTTCTTTACCTCAGCAGCAGGTTTGTTTCCTCTATCAATTTATGAAGTTGAAAAGAAATTGCTCCCTTACAGTGAAGCAGCATGCAAATGCTTTACAGTTCCTAAAATTCTCACTGATATCACACCTCACCTTACTGAATCTACCGTCTATCACTACATAAGGTAACTTGAAAGCCAGCCTCTCAAATATATATGTATATCTGCATGCCTGTGTGAAGCTATGTCTGACTTGCATCAAGTTTTAAAAGACAAAGAAAAAATTCTTTGAAGACAGGGGACAGGATGAATTAGGATTAATTAGCAGAAAACAGTTTCATCTGAAAGACAAGAGCATTTAAGAGGGGAAAAATGTGAATTTCGTCCCTTGCACATTACCTACATACAGCAAATGAGGTATCCTTCAAAATCTATTTCCATGGCCCCATTAATTGTCTATAAAAGGGCACTGCTTCTCAGCAGAACAATGTTTGAGTCCTATAAAGGAAGTCTACAGGTAACAGACTGAAAATGTCCATTTACATGCAACGTTATCATTTGCATGCATTTTATAGTGTGTAAGGAATATTCTACATTCCACCCATCAACACAAAACTCTCTTTGGCTTCAGCAATAGGAGACTTTCAGACAGAAGGCAGAGCTGGACGTCTTCAGGAACGGTGGAGCAGAAAGCTCAGTCACCTCATGCTCAGCGCCGTCTCGCTGAATCTGGACTGCGGTGTCACCTGAAAGTCATTGTCTCACTATGATTCCCTGAGGTACCGAGGCAAGTGGAAGGCGTATTCGTGAAAACTGGCATGCAGGACGAGTTAGATCGTTTGCAGTGCACCAACGTTTGCTTGATTAATGCCAGCGGAATGGATTTATCTTCTTCTCCAGTATCTTCTGCTTTAAAGACACAGGTAGGAATATGTAAAGCAGCTCAGGTGGTTAGCTCAGAACCACAGCTTCAATCCTACTGTTAAATTTTGCACGAAGTTCTCTGGAAAAAGAGGTGAATGGTGGCAGGCTCAGTCCACATGTTGGGTACAGCATTCAGCTTTTTCTTAGTCACTGGGAAGAGGTGGCAAAGTTTGTAGAGGACACAAAACATCAGACCAGTCAGCTAAGGAGCAGGTGTGAATAACTGCGGGAGGCCCTCCTAAGACTCACGTTTGAAGGACCAGTTGAGGAATTCAATGTAGATAAAAGAAGAGGGATGCATGTAGTAAAGGAGACTTTCACACAACTTTGCTTACACAGGCTCGGGCACTGAGATGATCATTCATTATAATAGCTAGTCCCATGAAAACGCAGCTCAGTGGAGTTAAAAAATAAATGACATATTAGGAACTATTAGGAAAAGAATACAGCATGGAGAACATAGTTTTTACACTGCATTGGCCCACAAGTGATCTGCAGTTTGAATAATGTGTTCTGCTTTGGTTCCCCTCCTCTCAAAATTTAGAAGACCAGGAGAAATTAAAGGAAAGGGTGACAATGGTCTAAAGCCTGTAGGAAAAATAAATGAACAAAGGTTGACTGAGGAAGTGTATGGCAGAGGCCTGTGACTGGCATGGAAAAGAGGATTTGGGGATATTTGTTCAACGTCTTACCTCACAGAAGGAACACGGGGCCAGTGTGTGGCAGGTTCAAAGCAAAGCAAAGGAGGTGGTGGTGAGCCACAGCTGCACTGTCATTCTTTGTTACAGGCTGCTGTGGATGCCAAAGCATTTTGATGAGTTCAAAAGGGATTCAAAATACACACACACGTATACAAAATCAGCCAAAAAACTATATTGTTTTGAAGATACCTTCAGCTCAGCAGGTATCTGAGCACGGAATCTGAGCATAGGTCACACACGGTGACAAGGATAACTAGGACAGCTTACTTCTTTATTCATCCTATGCCGAAGCACTTTCAGAGGCAGCCACTCTTCCCTATTCTGACCAGAAATGAGGTTGCTCTAGTATGGCTTTCTGTTCATTCTCACATGTATGAGTGGGAGGAAGAAGGATATTTGTCTTAAAAGTAACTTTTAAAGAAGATTTATTACAAAGTTTAAAAGAGTTTTGGAAGACTTAAAGTGCCAGTGTTCATGACATTGTGAAAAGGTCAGGAGAGGCAGGTGGTTGTTTTGTTTCAGTGATGAAAATGTAAAAATTGCCACTGAAAATATTATTCTGGTCACTTTTCATTTTACTCCACACCTCTTTTCATTTTTTTTAGGAGGCATTTACACTTACTAAAGTCCATCTTCCTTGTCTTTGCCTTGCAAGTGTTTCCTTTCAGGCATAGTACACACAAAGCCCAGCTCTCTGCTGAAGAGTTTCTTTTGTAGAGTTCAAGACAATACATAACACGCACATCCTTAAGGCAAACATTGATGAATTTATTTCACCGAAGCCCAATTATTAAACTGTCAGATATATCAAAAACCAAACCAAGCCAAACCAACCCCAGCCAAGCTCTTCTCTCCTCATTAGTAAGTACTTCTCCTACAAAGACAACAATTTTAACCGTGATGTAGACCAGCCTCCTGCCTGGCCCCAGGAAGGGTCTTTCACAGCTCGGCGTTGCTGCCATCAGAGCCCCTTGCAAAGGGTACGGCTGACACATAGCTGCCTGTTGCTTAGAGCAATCTCAGCTCCCTCCAGTGACCAGTTCAACACTTAGAAATAGCCATGGGTTTTAAGTAATGACAATGCTACTACATTCAAAGAGTCAACCTTTTTTCAGCAGCACTCTTAAGAGACGCTACTTTTGGAAAGTCTTTGTTCTTTTCTTCCCCATCTGGTCTACTTTTTTGTGTGAAAATTTCCCTGGAATAACCTAAAGCCGAGTAATTACATAGAAGAACAATGAGGTTTTCCATCCAAGTTTGATTAAAAATGAGAGCAGTAGATCAAACAAGTAGTTGTAGTACTTGCAGACAGACTGTTTAGGTTGAACCCATCACAGAGCGAAGTTAATAAGTTTGACAAATATTGTTATGTGACAAAGGAAAAACAAAAACTGAGTGTTGCCTCTCTTGCTGTGGTGTGCCAGTTTTGGTTGAGTGAATTAAGAGAACAGGTATTGCTGAAAGAAGGTATTTGACCATGCAGCAGTGGAAAGCACGTTACGTTTTTGCATCCACATTTCCTGCTGGCCAAAGAGTTTCACGACTGCAGTTCTGATGTTATCTGCTTTCTATCAGAAGCATGCCGGGCATGATTTGAGTTTTACCTGCTCGTTGGCGAGGATATACCTACCCTCTGCTTGAAAGGAATGCCAGCATTTCTGTTGTACTCGCTGTTACTGTGTGATTCTCAGCCTTGCAATAAGCTGCCAAAATATAAGCCAACAAATTAAGCTTTTCTTTTTTTTCTTTTTTTGTTTCTAAAAAGCTAAATTGACAAGAAAGCAACCCCTTAGGCTGCATCATCCTGACTCAGAGAAGTAGCTTTGGTTTTTGTTCTTCTGTGCTTCCAAGCACCAGAAAAAGAATTTATAGAAAAAAAAACCCAACAGTAAACCTGACTAAAATCAGCTTTCTGAGAAGAAAACAACATCCGTTTTGATATTCTTCCCTAGTAGTACCGTATAAACTACACATTAACAAGTCCCGTTCTTTGGCTGATTCCACCTAGAGACAGTACGAGCGTATGGGTCATCAGAGGCTGCTGTGGAAGAGGCACTCGGGCCAAGCAACTTCATCTGTGGGATCAGGCAGCAGAAGGACATAAAAGCTAAGTGAGACTTGTCAGTCATAAGGTAAGTGGTGGTGAGAACATGAGAAGAAGCCGGAGCTGCCGAGTCCCAGTCTCTCCTCTGCACCGAGGACTGGTCCTCACAAGCACCATGCACAGGGCATGGCCCCGGTCATGCTTTCAGCAGCAGCAGCAACTGTTACGTCTGTCTCTTAATCTGTACCTTTACTTATCACATAGTTTCTTTTAGAGGAGAGAAAATTTCTGGTTCGGACGGCTCTGTTAAGTTATTTGCACTCACATGATCAGTTTTCAAGCTTTCACATAGCACCAGCTATTTTTTAATCAGTGGTATGTGCCGTCAGTCAGAGCAATACTGCTATTTAAATTCTCGTGGGACTATTGGAGAAAAGTAGGCGACATTTTTATGGCTAGACAAACACTGCACAGAAGCCCTTATGTTGTTATGTGCTCCTTCCAAGCATCACGCTGATAAATCGGCGTCTCCGGCAGCCTCGGAGGAGCAACCCCGTCCCAGCGGAGTCTCGGCCGGTGGGCGCACACCAGATCGTGAGGACACGCACGCTGTGGTGAAAGCTTCAGCAACATTTAGCCAGGTACCGTCTTCCTCTGGTATGTTACGCACACTGGCTGATGTAGTTTAGAATCAAAACCCAGTCAGAAAATTAGTCCTGTCACCTGTCAAGATAAACATTTAGGCAAATTTTGAGAACCTCTGAGGACCTGGAGTGGGAGCAAACTGTTGTGATTTTCATTCACCACGGAATTTCTACAAGATTCTGTCCCTGAGAAGTCAGGCAGGCAGATGTATGCACCCTTACTGACCAAAGTAAGAAGAAAACAATGTGATGGGATCTGTGCAGCGGGGCGGACTGCCTGTGCGGCTCCTCTTTCCGCAGGCCTTTCTAAGACGCTCCTCTGACAAGGGTACAATCATTCGTACCGGTAAGCACTCATCAAATGAGTATGGATTGCAGTGTCTTGCCCTTAAAATTTACATGCATTAATGAAAGGAAACATTTAGAGTGTTTATGGACTGCTGAACTTAGTTAAAGTGCAGTCCTGCCCTGAAAATGAATGTAGAGAAGTGGCAATTACCCAGCCGAAGAGGTTTTCATCAGGAAACAGTATTTTTTTAAAGATGGTTTTAAGGTCAGTTTCTTCTTGTTCAGCACCATAAGAAACCCCTCAATCCCTGGTTATTTATTTCAGAACTTTTTAAATGAAGGATACTAATTTTCTTTTTTAAAATGCTGTCATTTTAATGCTTAAGAAAAAAAAAACCAAACCAAGAACGAATAGTTAAAACTACCCACATGCCTCAAAATGCATAAGAAATATTTTTATTTTTCTGGACTTTATCTTTGGGGAGAAAAAAAGGATATTTAAACCTTAATCCTTGCTCCAGACAGACATTTTGAAGAGAAAATCCTGAAATTTCTGAAGAATGGGATAACATCATGATTCTCATTTCCCAGTTCTGATTTACTGTCTTTTTCATACCTTAGCAGAGAAATCGATGTTTTTTCCCCTTTCCCTTCTTGCTTGCCCATCAGGGAGGGCAGGTCTGTGTCTCTAGTCACTGATGTACCTAGTGCGGGTGGTGATTTCTACCAGAAAAGCAAGTTCTTTCCTTGCTTTCTCCTGGGCTGCCTTTCCGAACATCGTAAGAGGAGGACAAGCTGGATTTCCTCTAAGCAGAGTAAGGTCTCTTTGTGGGCTTGCTTGGACTTTGTCTTCCAGAGGTGAAGTGCCAAGACCAGAATATAAAAGGTCACTCACTGATACAACAGACTTTATGCAGTTATTCAACTTTGTATTTTTCTCTGTGTATAAAAAGCTTTTGATAGCTTTTGTTTCGTTTTCAGACCTGTTGAGGACTCTGGTTTCCAAGAAGTCTTTGCCCTTAGAGCTCATCCGGTGCTTCTGCACTAGGTGATGGTCTTAGTACTACATGTGCTTTATTTTAGATTTAGGGTGTTTTCCCTACAGGTTGCATTTGCAAGCAAACAAGCAACCTAGAGACAACTGACAATTAGCTTAATCTTACTGTCAATTTAGGGGAAGGATCTAACTCTCGGATTGGTAGTAATTTGCCAGTCAATGACGGAAAAAATATGCCTGAACAGGGAGACTGATGTGAAGCTAATCTGAGTGTAATAGAAAGTATGTGGTCAGCTTTAATCTTTCACACGACCTCAGAAAACCTTATACTGCTTTCAATAAAGAAAACAAGAAGCAAATAGGAATAAAGAAGGCAAACTTTTTGTAAAGTGAATGACTAATTAATATTAATGATAAATAAATACACTTAATGGAACGCTCAGTATTTTTGTTTCAATAGACCTGCCCACTAAAGCTTCAGGCTACTCATTTGCATGCATAAAAGATGAGTCAATCCACAGTGTCACATGTAAAGAAGCCCCAGATATGCGAGTTCTTTACGTGCCTATGGCAATACAATGCGTTCAGCTTGGTGACTAGATGCTATCTGAACATCACTTTCAGG
>JAVKLA010000189.1:0-15351 GCA_034782735.1 Sagittarius serpentarius
ATCGATAATGTCTGCCCAGGGAAGACTGCAAGGGCAATTTCCCTTGTAGAATTTCCCCAGGGTATTTCCCCAGCCTCCAGCAATTTGTGGCTTAGGGACTTCCCAAGCCAGCAGTGGAATTTTTTTCTCTTTAATAGCCCTCGATGGAATTTTCTACCATGAATTTATCCAAATGGTTTTGAACCCACATAAACTTATAGCATCCACAACATCCTGTGGAATAACATGAGAGGAGAGAGGATGGCTTGCTTTCATCATTCCCAATGAATGACTGTGACAGAAGCTTCCAAATGAGATCGTCTGACTGCATTTGTGGATGAAAGTATTCCTTCTCTGCTATGTATTTTCAGCAGCAAGCAGCCTTAATACACTGTTAACCAAAAATGGGGATATTGTAGGGGATATTGTAGGTGTGCACTAACTTAACAATCCAACTTTAATTGCATATTGGTTATCAAGTATAGAAAAGGGCTCCACATGTATGTTCCTGCATTGTAAAAGTGTTGGGTTTTGTGCGGGGTTATAGACTTACTTGATTTACCACAATTACTGCTGGATTGCATGTGAAACCATGTTTTTTCCTGCCTCTTTAGTGAAAATGAATCTTTGAACTTTGGAAGACCGAAAATAAGCAATACTGTACAAAGTGCTGGTTTTGTGCTTCTATTTGCAGGATGAATCATGTACAGACCTTTAAATGTAATTTATGTTTTACTACATTTTATATACTTTTTTTTGTTGAATTATTTGGATTTTTGAATGAATGACTTTATAACTTAACCATTTACAATATTCACATGTGGTGCGGTTTTATTGTATTGCTGTTTCATTTTGTTAAACATGCAGACAGGTCCATACATTTCATGACCCTTTCTGTAATACAAGCAATACACATTCTCACTGTAGCCTTGTAGCCAACACACATTATAGCTGTAAGTTGTACATCCAACATGGAGTATTCAATAAAGTGATGCAAAAAGTATGATTAAGTATGTTATCTTTATAGTTCCTACAGCCGCTCTTTTGTTACGGTACTTTATGGAAATAGAGATGGCCACAGTTCCTTAGGTTACAGGTTTCGTACCTAAACTACAACTTTTTATTTTATTACATTGGGGTTCACTTTTAAGTTGTGTATCTTTGTGATCTACACCCTGTGTTCATGGTATGGCAGCATTACTTATTTCCAGCATTTCACCTGGATTTGGAAATGCACTGGTAGGAATAAAATATGAAAGCTTTATTACTTGTGTTAATATAATGCAGCTTTGGGTGCTATTACTAAATAAAGGATAAATAAAAAAATGTGAAGTTCATTTACTTTTAAGTCCTTTGTTCCTTCTAGGTTTCACGTTCTCAGATTAATGAACTTCATTAATCAGCTACGTTGGCTTCCTCTGCTAACTTACTGCCTGAAAAATGGGAAGCGAGTGGTCCAGTTACAACACAGATGCATCAGGGAGGGAAGAGATACAATAAATGGAGTGGCAGTCAATGGAAGCTTCTGTACAGCACTGTCTGAAGTTCAGCCCATTTCTGGCAGTCAAAGAGCACTACAATTTAGGGTGCTTTGGGTGCAGTTTGGGAAACTCGTAATTCCCTTCTTCAAGCCTCGTAAATTCAAGCCTGTAAGTCACTATAGTCAGAAAAAATAGGACAGACTCCTGTACTGCCTTTGCCATCCCCACTAAGATGTGGGTGCGCTCTCAAAGTGATGGTAGGGGAGCGCTATACAACTTTCTAGGCCAGCCCTGGTGATACACACAGTACCACGGAGGGGTTTTCCCTCCTCTGGTGGTGCGGACGCACTTCCCTGAGCTGTCACGATCGGAGCCCTGACAGTGTGCAAACACCTCGTCTGCAGCGCCGGTGAGCACCGCTGCACAAGCGGTTACCGCTGCCACCAACACATTAGCGGCTACTGTAAGTCATACGGACTGGCAGTGACTTGTTGCTCTGCAACTCCCCAGGCTACTCCCGCGGTGATGTCTGCTGCAAAGACCCAGCCAGAGTCAGGATCTGCCTTTCCTCCTCAGGATCTGGAAGCAAGGCCACGGAAAAGCAGGGAAGGGATGTGGTGGTAAGCGGATGGGACAAGGTGGTGAGGTGGGAATAGGGGAGGGAAGGGTTCGGGCCTGGCAAAGCCAGCGCAGTGCTGCTCACAAAGCCATGCAAAGTTAGTTCTTCCTGCCAGGGCTAGCAAGGCTGGGCTTTGTCCTGGTGGTAGGACAGCTTTTCTAGGCAACTTGTCTGGTGTTTTTGAGAAGACACTGGGATGTTTCAAAAGTTTTCTCTTGCCTCTTGCTAGTTCCCCACTCTGCTTCAGCCAATATGTTCTTCCTAAGAAGACAGGGACTGAACTTGGGAAAAGTGGATAGAGCCTTGGTAGTGTCCACAGCAGCCCGCTGATGAGAAAGGAGGCTATGACTGACAGCGACTGCCTCTTCCCCATCTCCAGTAGTATATGACACTGGACCTGGTGCATGCCCTCCCCCCTGCCCATACCTACTGGTTTAGCTGTCCTTACTCAAGCCCAGCTCTCTGATATGGTGCGGGTGTCTGATCTTGGCTCAGACGGTTGAGAAGAAAGAGCTGTTGGAGAAAGAGGTGGAAGGAACCCTGGTGGCATAAGCCCCTTCTCTAACGTGCAGCCTACGCCTGCAGAGCACAAAAGTACTCATGGGGTTCACCTCAGGGCCAGGCAAAGCACCCCTGTGCTGAACAGGTACCTGGCTGGGCTGGAGATCAGCCCAGCATCAGCAAGCCTGAAGGTCTTCACCACCCATATTCATGAGTCCTGGTGAGGAAGAGGTGAGGAGGGAGAAGCTGAAACACAAGGCAGGAGGACTTTAGGTGTAGCCCAGTCACAAGTGCCAAGGCAAAGTCTTGACCCATGATGGGGCTTCCTTAGGGTTCATGTGTCCCAGGGCATAAAGAACAAAAGGTCTATAGGATCCAACAGTGCCTTGGTCAACCAGGCATCTGCCTGTGCCTGAAAACAAGCACGGGTCCCTGTTTGCAAAAGCATGTGGGGTAGATGGGGAATGGATTTGCGGTCACAGGGCAGGGAAGATCAGAGATGGTTCGTAGTCTTAGCAGGGAAACTAAGTGACTGTAGATGTGCATACCTCCTCCACTATGCTAGTGCAGCCTGGCAAAAACACCAATCTGAATCCCATTCTGATGTCCAAGGTGGGTTATTGCAGGGTGTTTTCATCTGCTTTACCCATTGGGACTATAGGAAAGACAAGACTATAAACAGTGTGGTATAAACAGCTGTGTAAGAACAGAGGGTTCACCCACAGTGCAAACTGGTAGTACAAATAGGCCTTGTTATTACAAGCTTTGATAAGCAGCTTCATTCCTTCACCTTCATCTAAATGTCACTAATCTCAGTTTCATCTAATGATTTCCCTAAAGGCTGATCCAGAAGGACATGCTCCCTGTGGAGATAAGAATCCTTTGCTTCCTGTATCTGTCATGGCTATGAACATCATAGTAAGTCAAAAGGAAATTACTTCACAGTAACAGTACCTCAAACTTTTATGAGAGATACGAATTTGAATTTGTTTCTCACTTACTATCTGAGGAGTTCATTAGAAGTCACTTGCTTCTGTGTTCAAAGAAATCATCTCACTTCAGCTGTGTGGGAAGGAACGAAAGAGGTCTGATGCTTTCTGGGAGAGAGCTCAGGGACACTTGTTGAGTTGGAGCACTCTCAAAAGTTGTCAGACTTTGAGGTGTTTGCCAAAACAAATGTAAGGATAAAACACCCAGCTAACAAGCGCAGTTGCATCTTCAAATAAAACCACACTTTAATGTTTTTAAGTCATAGTTTGACTCTGCATAGATAGTAACTCTGTTTCTAGACAGGCAAACTCTACCGCAAACTGTTCTCAAAAACAGCATTTCAATTACCCAAAATATGAAGAAAAAAATCCGCTAGCAAAGCCATCCTCTATTTGAGGAAAGGGGCTAAATTTATATTGTGAGGAACAATACATGTTCCTGTTCTATAAATAAATCTATGAAATGTTAGTGGAACGGCAGGAATCAAGTTTTGAGGATTTTCTCAGACGTTGTGATATGGGTGTTACGAGAGTGGTAGCATACAGCATGAACAATGACATGGCTCAGTGAACAAGATTTAGTTCCGTCTTATTAGAAAACTGAATTTTGTTCTCATTTTTTCAAAAGTGACCTTGTGTAATCTTTCAATTTTGCCCAACTTGCAGTTTTGACGAGTTGTTGGCTCCTTCGATCGGCAATATAAGGTCTGAGCAATCTAGGGACTATCAAGCAATACTGAAAGTGGTCAGTTGGCCAGATGGACCAACTCCATGATATCCTGGTCAGGCAGATCTTTCTCTAGACCAAAACATGCTGCATCTTACTGTGATAAAAAGTAGGAGAGTTGGTTCAGCAGGGTTTCCTTTCTAGAAAAAATGCTGTAAAAACCTTTTCCACCTAATATTCCCTATGTTTGATATTGGAGAGTTGTAGTGTCCGGACTCTACAGCCACTGCTCCTCCTTGATAGATACACAGTGGGAGCTCCCAATGCTGGGTTCCCACTGCAGAATACTGGGCCCCCAGCTTGCTTTGTGACCTCGAGTAGAAGACAACTCTTACGTGTGCATGTGTGCATACATGCCTGGTTTTGGAAGAAAAAATCCACTGGAGTATAAGGCACTATCTCTGTGTTCAGTGTCAAATGAAATGTGTGTGTGTGTGTGTGTGCACGCACATACACATGCATGTACACGCGTACACATGTACGTACACACGCGTGCATACAGACACGAAAGAGCAAGGGGCAATGCATATTCGGATAATTGCATTTCATTAGGGGGTGTTTTACCCTTTGCCCTCTCTGCGATGTGCAGATGCTCCAGGGCTGCGGGAGGTCTTTTGCAGCTCTGAATCCAAACCCAGTTCCTCCTAGCGCGAAGCGAAGTCCTTCCCTGGCACTGCTTCCAGTCAGTCACAGTGCTCAGGTCTGTGCCAGGAGAAGACTCACGGGGCGAGCCTGGCACAGGGAATTCCCCCAGCAGCACCCATGGGGCACTGCCCCCCTGTACGACTTGCTGAGGGGATTGTCACTGTCACTGTTACGCTCCCACTCTCTCTCCGACACCCGTGCTGAGGGTCTCGGCGCTCTCCCCGACCCAGGCTGCGTCCAGTTGCTTTAAATATAAACACAGGGCTCTAAATGTTAGCTGAATACTGTAAGATTGCACAAGCAGGGGGAAGTAATATAACTGAGGTTATGGCAGGAGCTGGAAATAGTATGGGGTTCACAGGGCTGTAAATCTCCAGGAGAGTCGGAATTTAAAATCATACGATACTGAGGGAACACAGAATCTGATGTAGCTACTTCTCATTTCTATTGATCTGAAAGAGGAACTTTACTTTATCTCAATTACAGTGTACCTGATGGTTTAACTGTCCTTTTTAAGACCTGTGTCTAAAACTGGAAATAGCCCATCTGTTCAGTAGGTTCTTTTGTTAACTCCAAAAGTGGTGGAATTAGGGGGGAGAAAAGTTAGATTAAAATTACTGTATTCATTTAATTGAGTATTTGTTTCTGTACACCAAGTAATAAATAATCATCATGGAGATTTACAGAAAGTGCTTTCGTTGCCACATATTTTATATTTGCTATAGAAGAAGATATTTTTTGTAGGAGCCACCCTCCACATAGACTTCTTGCAAATTTCTTTTCAGACTGCTAAAGCAGACACTGGAGATGTTGGAAGCTGTTGTAATTTTGATTCATAACAATCAGTTTTAACAATCTTATGAAGAAATCTAACTCTAATTTTTAGTCTGCTTTAGAGGTAAGTATTTGATATACACCACCATTAACAAACGAAAGGAATTCCTTTCAGAACCACAAAAGACATTGTAGTTAACAGATGGGATGGTGGGTAGGAAAACAGGCAGCAAACTAAAGAAGTAATTGACCACATAGGGACTGTCTCTAAGTCATTTAAAACCAGAAACATTTCAGGTGCATAGCATTAATTTAATTTAGATGTAATATGATTTCAGCTGAGGCTGATTATTTCCAAAGGTAGTCTGAGGTTTTACAGCTATGGTAAAGATCTTTGTCTTGCTCTGTTGTTAATCCTATGAATACTTTTTTTGTAACTTGATGTGGTTTGCCATTTAATTACTTTCATATCAGATTTAAATTAAATATATATCTGATATGTAACGTGAAATGTTGGGAGAAATATTTTGTGAAGGAGCTAATAGCCGTGTGCTTTTCATACCAAGGAGGGGATGTTGTGTTCCAGTTTTTCCCACTGCCTTGTTTCCACACCGAACGTGCGTCTCCTCAGTGTATCTCCCTGTTCCCAGCTCAGTTTTAGGTGATCGCTTCTGTACAAATTACTGAGGAAGCATTTCAAATTATACATTGTTAACACGGAGAGAACTGGGAATAAAGAATTTGTTTCTCTGTGAAGCGAAGGTGTTTCATGCTGTCTTTGCTTCCTCTGTTCCTTGTTCCTTTAATCTATTCCTCGCCCTTGCCTTCCGTTAGGTATTTCTCAGAGGACAACCGCAGCATTCACTAATGCATTTCCTCTACTTGAAATACTGTTCTCTAAAGGCAGACTAAAAGACACAGTTTATGTATTTATAAAAAGATAAGTTTACAAATGAACTCAGTCTTGACATATTGAAAAGCACGCACTGGTAAAAGTGTGAGGATTTTGTAGTTTACTAACTTGCAAACCCAAACGTTCCCAAATGAAAGGTTGCATGGAAGCAAGGTCTTTGGTTTTCAGCGCAAGTTCGCTCCTGACTTTGCTGTGGCCTGCGCTTTTGCACCCTACAAAACATAAGTGCTGGCTTTTCATCAACATTTTGCAATATTTTTTGCTTACAATTAGTGAATATTTTTTTTAATTTCTTTACCCATTTGGTTATCCAAGTATCCGAGGTAAGCAGTTCAACTCTTAACCGTCCGCTGCTGTTGGTGTCCGTTAAGGTTACTTTTGTGGAAAGAGCTACCCCACGTTGAAAGAAACAAATCCACCCAAACCAATGCAGAATTCACTTCCAGAACAGGCGGGGTGCTCTAAGCTCAGGCTTCCTCCTAGCTCTGGGACACCCGGCAAAAGCCACAGCAGGGAATGGCGCGAGTCCTCCCTGCTGGTCATTTTGGCTGACTCCGTGCTGGAGGTGCTAAGCCACTGACTTAGCGCTGGAGGAGGTCCGGGGATTGGCATCACTTACCAGGCAGGAGCCTTGTGCTGAAAGCTGGTGCTGAACCGCTGAAGGTGGTAGTCTTCTAAACTGCCCTAAGTAGACCCAAAACTATGGGCCTAGTTAGGCGGAGTATTTTTCCTAACCTGGTTAATTCTGGATTGAGTGCCCACCTCTGTCACCTGCACCGTGTGGGACCCCATGTAAGTTATTTAGGTTTCTGTTGTTGTTTCTCCTGTAAACAACAAAGTTCCTGGTGCTTCATACAGGTTTTGTGAGGGGAAATTCATGAGGTACAGGGGAATTCGTACTGCAGACAAGCTTCGTAGCCTGATGATAGATTACGCTTCCTCCTAGATGCAGCACAAAGGCATTACAAAAAGGCATCTTCTGCTCCCCAGAAGATTATTGTATTAACGGGCTGCAGGGTTCTTGGGCTTGGTGCAGGCAATCTGACTATAGACATACTGTGTGCAGATGTAGCACTTCTGGGGCGGGGGGACATTGGCCTGAAATGAGTAAGTACATCTTATAATGACAAATGGTCTTGAGGCCTGAACCAAAGCCCATTGAAGTCATTGGGAAAAACTCTTCAGCTTCAGAGGGGTTTGGATTAAGGCCATAAGCAACGTTCATCTTGTTCTTTTAGATAAACACTCCCCAACTTGTAATCACGGTGTTATTAAAGTATGGTTTGAAAAAATTTTTTTTTCTTTAATAGCTTCTATAACACAGAGCGAACATTGTATTCTTTTCTGAATAACTTAAAAAGCCTGTGGTTTTTTTCTTTTTTTTTTAATATGGCAGTGTGACATTATAACACCTTAAATTGTTCTTTGCATACCAAAAAGTATTCGTGGTACGTATTGTAATTTCTCGTAATCGTTCTGTTCGCTAGCCGATGCCCTTGGGAGAAATATTTGCCAAAATAACACACATGAAAACCTCTTTTTTTTTTCTTTGTGGCTTTACTTGGAAATCAGTGTACATATTTGCAATAATCTGATTTTAATAAGTGGGAGTTAATATACCTACTTTGTTCATGCATTTTTAAGCATGCTAACATATGAGGGGCTTTTGGGGAGAGGGGGATGGAGAGTTGGGATCTTGCCGTTTTGGAAGAGGTCCACATCCAGCCCTAGGTGCAGATCCGACAGAGTATGCCTAAGCAAGGGAGAAAGTGGGATCAGAACAAGGTTTTGCCCTGCCCCGTGCCAGCGTTTATTGAAAACAGCCAGCATTGCAGTGGGAGTCTGAGAGCCAGGGAGCCTGGGCGCAAGACTGGGGCCACATCCCAGCTGAGTACCCTTTGGCCAGCCTGGTCCATTCCCTGCTGGCCCCTGGCTCTGGGGGTCTTTCTTCCCTTCTTCCAAGCAGTTGATACTTGGGATCTGGGCACTGAGCACAGCGAGGCCACGGCGGCAACTCCACGTGGCTCTAGGGAAGGCGGTGGTGGACGTTAACAGCTGCCCAGGACCACAGCCAGGCATTGTGGCGGGGTTCAGCCCTTATCTTGCAGGGTGGTGAGATTTCGCCTGGCCCCCTCCAGAAAAAGGACCAACAACAAGGAAGCATCCGTCTTCATCTTGCCCGGGATCTGCTCTGTCAGCAAGCTAATGAAAGCAGGCTTTCAGGAGGGGCTGTTAGCTTTTCCTCTCTCCAGGATGGGAGCGCAGCGCTGCAGAACTCCTGCTGCTGCTGCTCCAGGACTGCTGCTTCTGGCTGGCTCCTGACAGCAGGGAGACGCGCCATAGTGAGGGAGCAGGAAGCTTTTTGGAGTCCCAAAAGGCATTTTGTGCAAGTCCAGTGCAGGCTTTAGCATTAACTGATTTTTTAATAAAAAATCAATTTAAATGGTTTTTTTTTAATGTGGATTTAATGTGTTCTTTAATGTGGCAATTTGGTAATATGTAACTTCCACATTTATCTAGTTGTTTTGATTTCACTTGCAGTTTTTCAAGACACCGTTATCAATGTCTTGCATACATACTTTCACCCAGTATTTCTCCCTGAGTGATTTTTCTGTGAATACTGTGTCGCCAGACAAGATTTTATGTTTCTGCTAAACACTGCAATGTCATGTCAAAATAATTAAGGTACAATATTTTCCCAAGAAAGTCCTTCGTTTACATGGTTCTGAGGAAATGCTAGACCTGATTCTTCAAGAGTTTGTCACAGGAATTCCACTAAAGCCAGAATAATTTTAAGCTTGACCTTGAAGTGAATTGCACACACTTTAAATTCTTATTTTTTTAGATTCCTGCTGTACACACATGCACGTGCATACCGTTGTACTCTTACAGAGGCTGAGCAGACTTTTGAATGAGTATGTACTTGCAAAACTGGCCAATATTACCCAGCGGTTTAGAAGCTGTATTAAACAAACTGAACCTCCTTCTCACATACCACAGTCAAATACAGTGCTGTTTTGACAAAGGGTGCACTTTCAGCACTTTTAAAAAGGGATTTTAAAAATAATACTTTTAAAAAATTATTAAAAATAAATCAATGTCCCCGGAAATGTTCAAGGAAAAGAGTGAGCAGTAAGTCCCACTGTTTCAGGGGTGGAATAAAGCAAGGTACTGGCAAAGAATTTCTTGTGTTTTGAGCAGTAGGTTGACATTTCACCTGGCATTATAAATTCTTATAAATGAAGGAAATTATAAATCATGATCTTGGTCTTTCGCTTTTATATATCACAACCTCTCTTCCTCTTGTAGTTTTCTGCACTGGTGTTGATTAGAAGGTACAAATTCACACAGCTCATTTAAGAACCAACTTCAGGAACAGTTTTCTTCTATTACATTGTTTTGCTTACGCCACGGTCCCATCCCCGCAAGGAGATCCCAGCCCCATTTGGAGAAGCAAGTGAGAAGAAGCGGTGAACCAAGCTGATAAGCTCTGTCATACCTATGCTCATTTTGCTGAACTCAGGGAGAGGTGCCATATTGCCAGTTCTTTGGAGTGAATCTTGACTGTCAAAAGGTTTGGCATTTCTGGTCGATCTAGATATAGGTCGAAAATCTTCCACTTTTGAAAGCCGACTTTCCTTTAGAATAGAACACAGTACAGAGAAACAAGGCTGATTTACTTTATTGCAATTCAAGTTCCAGCTAGCAGTGAAAATCAAATAAAAAAAGTCAGTGTAAAACTGGCTTGCTCTTTGTCTCTGACCTTGGTCTTTTCTTTGTCTTGGCATTCACTTATCATAGTAAAAAAAAAAAAAGGGGGGGATTTGAACAAACATCTTTTCTAAGGGCCCATAATTGCTAAGACATCTTACATTTCAGGCCTACAGATGTCCAGGTGGTATAAAAATCTTGTTCGGTAACAGAAGTGAGATTTTCAGTTTGTGCTAAACAGGAAAAAAGTTGGTGTATCAGAAATAAAATAATGCTAAAAGATGTGATAGAAGACTCTTTCAAGAGAGTAGGATTTTCTATTTAACGAGTTAACCTTACTGCACCACCAAACCCATGTGTAGGTCTCACTTTAAGATAAAAAGGCTATAGATGAAGGATATTCCTTTTTATGTTTGACATTTACTCTTTGCTATTATTTTCTGTATAAGCCTACATCTGGTAAGACTTGTAAGTATATATTTAACATAAGGCACAAAAATAATTCTCGGGGCTATTGCGACTAAAGCTGAACATAGACCTCAAAAGTAGAGAGCTGTAATGAGAGAATACAATGTCCTAAGAGTCTTGTTTAAAAAATTCATTTTCTCCATTACCTTGGAGTATTACTGAATATGTATTACTGAATATCGCTGCCAGTGCAGAAACTATGTCTCATTAAAGGTAATGGCTGTGCTTTCTTGGACTTCCCTGCTTATCGTGCCAGGGGTGGCAGCATGGGCCAAATGCAGGCTGGGGAAAACGGAGGTGTGCAGTTAGAGACTGCAACAGCCTCTTTAAAAACATTTTAATTTTCTGCTGGAATCACTAGAGGATGTGAACAAGATGTATTTCAACCATAAGTGTAGCTTTGACCTGTGATTTCTATGTGGAGAGGTTAGGCATTTTGCCTATCAAATGAAGTAGGTGTGTGGGTGTCTTTAAGTAATTACTTCTGAAAGGTGGAGTTGCAGCTGAGAGAACAAGGGAAAAGTTTCACTGAAACTATTTTCCGTGGAAACACAGAGATGTTTTGAATATTGTTATATGTCTGCAATAGGTAGATTTTTGCAAGTATACTTGCAATAGGACAGCATTATGTAACCATAGAAATAATGAAAATGTTGATTATAGAAATCATAAATCACAGAAAGACTTCTAAGAAATATGCCAGCTCATTTTGCAACGGTGACGCAGGACAAGAGAGGTACGCAATGAGGTGTTTCATTGTTGTACTTTAAAAATTCTGTCTGTGTATGTGCTTTCGTATCACTGAGAACTTACAAACTTGTGCTGCACTTTGCTCCATAGCAAGATAAAACCACGAATACAATTGTGCATCAGCATGCCTTGTTTTACCACTTGGCCCTCAATAAATTTTCTAATAGGCCAAAGTTCATGCATTCTGAAACTAGGCACCATTGTTAAAAAAAAAATAATCAATATTTATATGTTGTCAAGTAATTTCACAATCTTAAAAAAAAGACCACTTGAAACCCCTAGGGTTTAATAAAATGAAGGGCACTGAATGAGGCAGATGCTTTTCGGAATATCCCAGAGAGTTGTGATAGTGAGACAGATTTGCCCATATGCTTCATTTCACACTTTCTCAAAGGTTTTTATTGATTTTGTTAAAGTGTTGTATGAGCATAGCATTGCCAATAGCAGAGTATTAAGATGTGTTACCCATGATGGCACTATAGCTATGAGTTTATTTCGAATCCTTTGTTATGTAACAAAACATCTTGTGTTGACAACCTTATGGAAAACTAGGTAATTGAGCTGGTCGTTCGCTGCCTGGTTTATCTCCTTTAAAATGAAGCTCTGTATTTGGATAATACATTTATTTGAGCACCAATTTTGATTTACCAAGACACCAGTCTTCCAAGCTTACACCTTTGCACCTTGTCTCTCATGCTAGTGACAGTGCCCCTGTTATTGCAGATGGCACTTTGGTATATGTTCGCCTCTATTCTTACTCCCATAAATCTCATTTGCAGCTATGCACATGTTTTGTAATCCACATATAATCTATTACACTTGATGCTTCTTCTGCAGTTTTTCTTGTATCTCCAGTAGATTTACTTGTAAGGCATTGTTTTTACCATTTACTTCTGTTTAAGTAAAGAATTTGTGTTTCTGCATCTTGGTGATACATTTTTTCTTTAGTGACAAACGACCATTCTGTTAAGCAGTTTCAGTACAGATGGCAAGTGTAACTAGAAGACAATGAAAGCATAAGCCAAAGGAATATAGAAAGAAAACAATAGCTGTATGCATATACAGCTTATGTCTGTAGTTTTTATTATTTATAAATTGTAGTACACTTACAGCATTGTCAGATTCACTTGTACATCTTGGTTTAGATCTGCCTTGTTGCTGAAATACTGTGGAATAAGTGGAATATGCTGTTCCTTCTTATATATTCACATCCGTTTTAGTTTTAGAAAAGGTTACTCATAACTCCTTGTTACTGAACTACATTTACATCAGAGAGAAGTGTGTGATGCTCCATTTTTCCAACGTAATAATTAAATACCACATAATGACCTTAGTGACACTTAACTGTTGCACAGAAACGTTCCCCTTCAGGATTATCACGGACAAAAACAGTAAAAGTGTGGTGCTTGTCAGCTTCCAGAGATTCAGGCTTTAATAAGTACCTATGTTTATGTATTATACCACACCGATCTTCCAAATAAGTAGATATTGACTCATCACTGCTTAGTGCAAGTATAAGTATTTTTCATGCCTGCATTCACAAAGCTTTTATTTTTCCCATTTTTCATGACTGGGTCTTGCATTTAAATGAGATAATTCTCTAGGGAAGGACAAATGTAAGAACTTAAACTTTCTTTTCTTTTAGGATCCATTAAGCCAATGTTTTCCTTCCCTCCTCCCTCTCTCCTTTGAAAAAGCAAGTAAATATTTATTTTGGAGCAAAATAAAGGCAATCCCTCTACTACACATTTTTTTTCTTCTTTTTTTTTTTTTTCTGGTGGGTAGGGTCAGGGGCAGTTATGTTGCCTTTTTTGTTTCTTGGTCTGGGGTTGTAAAATACTCGTTTTGTAGACCTTTGCCTCATCAAGTAAGCATAAACCAGCTAAGAAAAACAAACCATTTAAGACTGTGGTGTTTGGACTCTGTACATTAGTATTTTGTGCTCTCAGTTGTTGACCATGAAATGTCTGCTCGTCTAGCAAAATAAGTGCGCAGAAGGATAAACTCCCCTCTTTCCCAAACGTTTTTAAAATGAGGATGCGTTAGTGAGTCCACTCCAACTGAGAAAGCTCATTGCTTTCATTAGAGAAAGTTTTTCTCAGTAGTGCTACGACTTCCCCAACATTTAAAAAACCAGCTGGATGAAAATTTTAAAATCCTTGTTAAAAGCTTAGTGAAGCTTGCATATTAAGTTTAAATCTAGTTAGTATGGCTCTAGGCAATTTTTACTTTATATTCTCATTTCTCTTTGTTCAGTAGGTGTGCAGAAAGTAGCATTGCCTTCCACATGGCTAACCTTAGGAAAACCTTTTTATTAATAAAACACTGACGCTCCATGTAAAAAATGCTCTAATATGATATTTGTAATTACAGCTTTAAATCTGCATATTGTATATCTGTTTCTTTATAATAATTCTGAAGAGGTGAGGTCTAAAATTTAAGTTGTGTTGGCTTTCAACTTTTCACTGTAGCATTTCATTCTCAGCACTTGTTTGTTTTGACAAATTTTTGAAAAATTTTGACAAACTTAACCTTTCAGACTTGTATTTTCCATTCTTATTCTGTGTTGTAAAAAAGTAGCAGGTGCTAGAAAAAACGGATGAGTAGAGCAGAGACAAGTTCCTAAACGAATCATAATGGTGGTCCCATAGTTCAATGTAGGCCACTGTGGTAGATAGATAGTACCTCTAAATGGTTGAGCATTTAGCAGAAAGACTAACACAAGAAGCCTCCCACTGGAGTTCAAACTCTCTGTACTTTGTTTAGAAATAATTTAAAACTTTATTTGAATGCCAGCCTAAAAAGTTACGTTTTCTGTTTCAGTAGAAATATTCTGCATGGCTGCTTCAGCTGAATAGATTTGATATTCAACCTGTTGCCTTTGGTTACTGTCATTGCACTAAAGACTTGCAAATACCCAGAAGTTTATAGAAAGTTGGCAGCCTCCATGTTATTTCAGAGCTCGTGTGTTTCTTTTCCTTTCTCATTCCAAAGGATTGGATTTTACCAGGAGACCAAGCTGTGGTTACAAAATGCAGCTTCCAATACGTTCTTCATATTTTTTTGACAGTGTCTCTTTTGATTTTGTACTTTCTTTCCAAGTGTAGTTTAATGACCATTTGGAAGCAAGTTTAATGCTTTTGTTTTGTGTGTTTGGTGTTGTACTTTTCAACATGAAGATGTCATGGTTTTAGGTAGAAGAGGGGCCCAAGAAAGCTGGTTAATATTCAAGGATCACCTCTTCCAAGCTCAGGAGTGATGCATCCCAACAAAGAGGGAGTCAGGCAAAAATGCCAGGAGGCCTGTGTGGATCAACAAGAAGCTCCTGGAGAAACTCAAACACAAAAATGAAGCCTACAGAGGGTGGAAGCAAGGACAGGTAGCCTGGGAGAAATTGTCCGAGCAGCCAGGGATCAGGTTAGGAAAGCCAAAGCCCTGATAGAATTAAATCTGCTCAGAAAGCCAACCATATCCTGGGCAGCATCAAAAGAAGCATGGCCAGCAGGTTGAGGGAGGTGATTCTGGCTCTCTGCTTCGCTCTGGTGAGACCCCACCTGGAGTGCTGCGTCCAGCTGTGGGGTCCTCAACACAAGAAAGACGTGGACCTGCTCTAGCGGGTCCAGACGAAGGCCACAAAAATGACCAGAGGAGTGGAACACCTCTTGTATGAAGACAGGCTGAGAGAGTTGGGGTTGTTCAGCCTGGAGAAGAGAAGGTGCCGGGGAGACCTTACAGCAGCCTTCCAGTACCTAAAGAGGGCCTACAGGAAAGCTGGAGACGGACATTTTAGAAGG
>JAVKLA010000190.1:0-15241 GCA_034782735.1 Sagittarius serpentarius
CTTTTCTTTTCTTTTCTTTTCTTTTCTTTTCTTTTCTTTTCTTTTCTTTTCTTTTCTTTTCTTTTCTTTTCCTTTTCCTTTTCTTTTCCTTTTCCTTTTCTTTTCCTTTTCTTTTCCTTTTCTTTTCCTTTTCTTTTCTTTTCCGTTGTATTCTAGTTGTCAGTTTACTGCTTTGAAAATGAGCATCGAGGGGAAATGGGACTCGCCTGTGACCTGTTAATATATGGATAATATTTCCAGGAGAGTTCTGAGATGGAGATCACTGTATTCACACACAATGAGAAATTCAGTGCTGTTTATTATTCAAGTTGTCTTGCCAAGTTCACTTACATACAGGTCCTGGAAGAAATGCTTTGAAACCTGGAGTGACTACAATCAACATGCAAAGCTCTCATTGCTTGCAAAGGTAGGAAGGGTTTCAGGAACTGGTGCTGATGGAAAGATTTTTGTTAAGTGTTCTTCTGGGCTGTGTATTCAGTAGAATATACGTATGCTTGATTCACTTGCTCTGTTCTAGTCAGCACAAAAGGCATTCATCAATAATCTCCAAAGCCAAGAGGCCAATATCAGATAGACAAGGTGAAATGGAAGATTTAGACCCTAGCTACTGCATTCTTGACCCTGAGACACTTGTGCTGCTACAGGAAAAGGGTTATTAAGTCAAGAACAAGAAAGTTCAAGATTTCATACTCACACTCAAGTTTTGAAATCCTGGCCAAATTCAACTTGCAGTAGCTATGGGCAGTGCCGCTAGTGAAAAGCATCTCTGCAGAGGCTTGGTAAAATGCTTGCAAGTGTAAGGAGAGCTTGTGTGATAAATTAAAATCCCTTTCAAATCATGTTTTTGAAGTCTTAGAGCGGAGCTAAGGTATTGCAGAAAATGGGCTGCCCTCTCCCTTTCCACGTGTCGTGTCAGAAAGCCATAGCATATCTCCAAGGATGGAGACTCCACAACCTCCCTGGGCAACCTCAGTCACCTTCACAGTAAAAAAAGTTTTTCCTTATGGAGGAACCTCTTGTGTTTCAGTTTGTGTCTGTCACCTCTTGTCCTGTCACTCGGCACAAATTAAAAGAGCTCTGTCCTCCTTGCACCCTCCTTTCAGATATTTATATGAATTGATAAGATCCCCCCTGAGCCTCCTCTTCTCCAGGCTAAAGAGCCCCAGCTCTCTCAGCCTTTCCTCCTAGGAGAGATGCTCCAGTCCCTTGATCAGCTTCGTGGCCCTTTGCTGGGCTCTCTCTGGTGTGCCCATGTCTCTCTTGTGCCAGGGAGCCCGGCACTGGACACAGGACTCCAGGGGTGGCCTCACCAGCGCTGAGCAGAGGCGAAGGATCACCTCCCTCAACCTGCTAGCAACACTTTGCCTAACGCAGCCCAGGATGCCTTCTTTGTGTCAAGGGCACGTTGCCGGCTCATGTTCAGCTTGGCGTCTACCAGGATTCCCACGTCCCTTTCTACAAGACTTCTTTCCAGCTGAGTGGCCCCCAGCATTTATCCGTGCCTGTGGTTGTTCCTCCCCAGGCGCAGGACTTTGCACTTCCCCTTGCGGGACTTCATGAGGTTCCTGCGGGCCCGTTTCTCCAGCCTGTTGAGATCCCTCTGGGTGGCAGGTGATCCTCTGGTGATATCGGCCACTCCTCCCAGTTTTGCGTCATCAGCAGACTTTCTGAGGGTATGCTCTGCCCCATCATTGAGGTCAGTAACGAAAATACTGAACAGGACTAGGATTGAGGGGAAGCTGTCTGGCCCGTAGTTCCCTGGATTCTCCTTTCTGGCCATTTGGAAGACAGGAGTGACATTTGCTTTCCTTCAGTCTTTAGGCCACTCTCCTGGTCACCATGGCTTTTCACAGATGATTGAGAGTGACCTTGTGATGGCACCAGGCAGCTCCCGCAGCACTCGTGGGTGCATCCCATGAGGGCCCGTGACCTCATGTATATCCGGTTTGCTGAAGTATTCCCTGACCTGGTCCTCCTACACCTGGGGTGAATCTTCCTTGCTCCGGGCTTTCCCTCTGGTGTCTGGGGCCTGTGACTCCTGGCCGTCAATCTTACTAGTAAAGGCTGAGGCAAAGAAGGCATTCGATACCTCAGCCTTTTCCATGTCCTCAGTCACCAGGGTGCCTGTCCCATTCAGCAGTGCATCCAAATTTTCCCTAGTTGTCTTTTTGCTGCTTATGTACTTGCAGAAGCCTTTCTTGTCGCCCTTCCCAGCTCTCTCCAGATTCAATGCCAGATGGCTTTGGCTTCCTCATCCTCGTCTCTGTATGCCTGGACAATGTCTCTGTGTTCCTCCCAGGTTACCTGCTCCTGCTTCCGTCTTCTGTACACTACCTTATTCTGTTGGAGTTTAGCTAGGAGCTCCTTGCTCGTCCATGCTGGCATCCTGGCATCTTTGCTTGACTTCCTGCCTGTTGGGATGGAGTGTTCTTGAGCTCGGAGGGGGTGGTCCTTAAATATCAACCAGCTTTTTTGGACTTCTCTTCCCTGCAAAGCCCTATCAAGCAGATCATGTGGAGGCCAAAGTCTGCTCTCCTGAAGCCCTGAAAAAGGTCTCCAGCGTTAGAATATTCTTTCTAATAAAAAAGATCTTAAAAAAGACAAAAATGAAAGAAAGTTGCAGAAGTAAAGACATTTCAAAGGGAAAAGCCACGGCCTGTATCTTTAATGAGTATGATGCTATATGGACCCTATATAACTTGTTCTGTATATTGAGTTAGACACACTAGCTCTGGATTACTGACTTCAGCCTCCTCATCTTCCTTTGTCAGTATTTGTACCTTTTATCTTCCTAGAAAATCAGGGAACAAAATAGAGTCACCTGACTTACTGTATTTTTTTAGTAGAGTCTGGGACTTTAAAAACCAGTCAGCTTTCCTCTTTAAAAACCAGTCAGCTTTGCTCTTGTTCAAATACATTGCAGTCTTTCTCCTTTAACTTCTTCAGAAGCTCAAGATAAGGTGTATTGGTCTTATCTCTCTTAATTTACTTCTTAATTCCATGAAGAAATATCGGAAATATTAGGTAATGGAGTAGGATTGGTAACAATGTTGACAGAGAGGTCATTCAAATACTAAACGGTGACCAGAATTTCATTATTGTTTTGACTACTAGAATTCGCTTAAAATTGCAATGACAACCCAATTTCTCTCACAGAGAATGGTGTATGCTACGCATAGTCTGTGTGGCTGGACAGAACCCACTTGAAATACCATATTATTCTACTGTATTCGTAACCAGTGACAATGTGCCCAATTCCCACAGCAGTGGTGCTGGAAGGAAGGAAGGTAACTGTTCAATTCAAGTAAATTAACCTTTTAATCTTGAATACACTTGCTGATAACTTTGTTATATATACACTGTAATTTTTGCATAGCAAGGAGTTGTTCACTCAGGTGGAATAATGGACAAGGACAAGTAGCTTTTTAATGCTTCTTCCCTCCTCCTCTCAAAGCTTTTCATGCACAGGCATGTTCTCAGGTCCTGGAAACTTTGATGTTAATGTTTAACTTTGCAGATACTGGCTGTCCACTTTTGTTGCTCCTGACTGGCATAGGATTTAACACGAGCATGTACATGCCTAGGATATCACTACACACAATATGGCAACAAATACTTAGGTCACTGTCAGCTCAGAGTTAAAGAAGCATATGCATGAAGAAAAATGCATGCATATGGAAGACTTTTATTTTATTTTGAGACTGGTGGGAGTTCTGTTTCAAAGTGCAGCTTTTGACTTGGATCTCTCTGGACTCAGACTCCAGAGCTCCCAGGATACCTGATCTTAATTCTGAGGAATCCACCCACTGCATGGACCTATCCTGTAGCTGTTGGTTGTAGACGTCTATAACACATTGGAGCAGTGTTTCAGAGGTAGAGCGTGCCAGGCTCCCAGTTTCCAGTCTGTCAGCCTACGGTGACCTGAGGTTCCCAGAGTGACAGCCAGGCTCAGGTTTCCTGGTTCTTTGCTGCAAAGCTGGGTTTTTGAAAATCGCATGACCCTCAACTCCTGCTGGAATCGTCTTTTGGTTTCAAAAGGCAGGCCATGGAAAAAGTCAGTAGCCATCAGTACTTTCAGTATCGTGGCTTGAACAGCACATGTCTTCTCAAAGCTGTCTGCACCCATCTTCAGGTTTTTCCCTCAGGTGAAGTTTCATTCTAGGATGCTTGCTCTACGTATGGAGGTTTCACACACAACAGTTTTTAAAAGAATGCTGCTGATTTTTTTAAAATAAAAAAGCATCCTAACTGATTGAGGAGGTGCTTGGCCTGCAAACCACTGGATGAAGGAAAAAATATAGGCTAGCAGCACTCCATGTTTGCTCTGCTCTTCAGTTTTTCTCTGTGTATCTGTTGTTTGTCTCTCTTGGGGACAGCATAATGGGTTAAATGAATATTTGGTCTGACACAGTTAAACTATTCTTGTTTGCTTGCATTCCATTCTGGATGTGTGGGCTTAACAGTCCCAGCTGAGTCTTCTGCTGCAGATGGCCATTCCTATTGACTCTGCTCTGGACTCGCCGTTTAGGGACACATAGTCCTGTAAGTGCAATAACCTAGAGGGACCAAGAACTTTAGCTGAAACTTTACCAGAACAAAATCAACAAGAGTACAGACTCTTCAATAATGAAATGCTGTCCAGTTTCTTGGCATCGCAAATGAAAGGGTTTTCTACAAGATCCGCAAGAGCTGGGCAAGACCTCTGCCTTTTGCAAGGAAGAGCCCCTGAAGACAGAAAAAGCCATGAGAAAGAAAACATAAAGCAAAAATCTCTGCATCGTACAGAGTTAAGAAATGACTGAGAGACAGGTGTAATGAAAGGCTTTAGGCAAACTGTGTAGCATTGACTGAAGCACCATTTCAGCTGAGAGCTCACTGAGACCCAGTGCCAGGATCTCATAATCTGCGGCAAACTGTGAGCAGCTTGCAAACTACTCAGATAGATGGCTGCCATCCCTGAAGCATCTAAACTGAAACGAGCAATCCCTTTCCCCTAGAGGAACTTTTGGTGGAAATTGGCAAAAGTAATTAATCCAGCTGTTTTGTGCTGTATCAAGCAGACCTTCAAATGTGCTCCAGAGCACACGGGCTCTTAGACAGGCACAAATCACCTGTGCATGTGAAGAAAGATTTGATGAAGGTTGGCAGACATGAGAAACAACAATGCAAGCATCTTTGTGGTGACAGTTCTTGAGGTATATTCCAAATAAAAAAAACCCAAACCTTAACATTAGAGAGTGCAGCCGAACAGAAGGCTGGGGATGCCCAATCCCAAATTTCGTGGCTGCTCTCAAAGTGGGTAACTAACAGAGCTCCCTCCGGCTTGATCACAGTATCAACCTTTTCACAGCCTGTGCTTCCCATTAACTCCTAGACCAACAGCACCAAGAGCAAAGCTGCAGCCTTCTTTTCTACCCAAACATGTTTTTTCATTCTGCCTCCATTTTGGCCCATTCCTCTTGGATTTTGGCTTGGATTTCACTGACTATTCCCCAGGCTGGTTGCCAGCATCCATAGGCAACTCTTTGCTATAGCCTTCTTAAAATTCTGAAGCAACCACTGGCTCCTTGTCACCATAGCAGTTCCCATCCCAGTCTTCTCTGTTCATCCATGTCCCCTGCAATGTCCCCGTCAAGCTCTGTGGAGAAGTGAGTATCAGGGTGTTAGCCCCAAAATGTTCTGTTACTGTCACGACCCACTCAGAAGAGGAGGGTGTGTGACTCAGATTCGCAGATCCCCAACAGTGTGGACTAAGGTGAGACAACCCTCAAGGTCCATACACAAACATTTATTAGATTCCCACAGTGATTAATACGTGTCTTACACTAGGTTTTCCGGTAATTGGTTAGGTATGCAACAAATCATGACAAGTGGTAAGGTATGCCTTGCATTGCTTAACAACTAAGAGAAGAGAGAAACGGAGAGGTGGGGAGGAGAGAGAGAGCGGGGAGAGAGAGATAAAGAGATCACTGGTCCTGGTTCCAGCATTGGCCCAGCCAACAGGGGGTATCTAGTTCATAAGAGCGTGCTTCTGCAGAATTTCTTCTCTTTCCTTTTTCCTTTCTTCTTTCCTTCTTTATTCCTTCTTTATTCCCTCCTTTATTCCTCTTTCGGCACCTATCTTCCCCCCTTTATATACACCGTATCAGTACGACCCGCCCTCCTGTTACGATGGCGGCTTCGTTTCAGGTTCTCCCCCTTCCCCCAGGTGACGTATAGCATGGTCTGCGTTGAGAGAGGGGTGCTGTAGTCACGTACGTTTAGCATGATCTCTGTAATCTTCATTAGCATATGCAGGGGTGTCAATTTTAATATGCATTTCACAGATAATGAGGCAAAGGTCATTCATCGGACACCATGGCCCCAAAACCAGAGAGTTAACAAACTTCTCAAGTTGCACCAGGGCAGGACTGTCCTGTCTCCACAGGGCTTCCTCCCCGAGCCCCATCCTTGGTGATCCCTCCCACAGGGGCCAAGTGTCAGCCTTATCGGTTCATTGAGCACCAGGCCTGCATTACTCAGCTCAGGGTACTTTTGAGCGTTTGAGACATTCCTTGGAAAGGCTTGGAGGGCCTCTGCCCCCCTACACCATCTTTATCAAGTTTTGTCCCCTGCCATTGTTCATGCTTCCCTCAGGCCCCTTCTCAGTCTTCGTTTAGGGGAAGTCACAAGCTGTCTCTTACAGTTACTGTAGCTGTCTTACTGTGGCTGACCAAGAAACCTCTAAAATGGAAGGAGAGTCAATGGAGATGGGCAAGGGTGATGCGATCAGGAAGCTCAGGCAATAATGCAGGGTGTGACTGACCACAGCTATTGCAAAGGCAGCTGACTTCCTCTCAGTGTGAAGGGGACCACTGGAGGGTGGCCTTTGCTTTACATAAACAGCTATCAAAAGCTGAGAGGATCAACTGGTGGTGAAAATGCTTCTCCCTGAGTTCACTGAAAGGCTGTGAATGTCTGCCAGGGTTAGCCCCACCAGCACGAGGGGAGTGAATAGGTGGCTCAGCCCAACACAGAGTATGAAAACTAAACAACCAATAAAAGAGTTTTGAAAGCAGCAATGGGCTTGAGCTGACTTCTACCCCCATAATCTTTCCCAGTGACTGGGGATGCCCAGCATCCTGACGGTGAGCAAATTATAGAGACAAGTGATGGGAATCACAGTGGTATTGTGGTTGCGCCGTGTATTGCAATTGCTATATTTTGTTAAGTGTAACTTACATTTCTGTTGTGTTTTCTGCATATTTTGTATCACTCTGCTAAATCACAAGTCCCACGTAATATCAAATATCTTCAGATAAGTAAATTTGATATTAAACATTATACCCTCCACGTGTGGAACAACTGAAAGAACCTGGCCAGAGAGCATTGGACGCTGACCCTCACCTGCACAGAAACATATCTGCCAGACAATCTTTCAGCAGCTTCACTGCACTCTTTTTAAGCCTGTCTTCTAGGAGAACACAGCTACTTGCTGTTTCTGAGGCTCATGAGTTTTCCTTCTTGCCTTCTGGAGAAGGGATACACTTGTGTTAGTTGGCACTGGAGAGTCACAGGAGACAAATCGTGCACTTGGTTGGAAATGAAGTAAAGGTAAGTGGGAGATCACACGGAAAGTTTTTACAAAGACTTGACTACTTTGTCCTTCTACAAACCTTAAGTCTTTCTCTACTGCAAATTCCCCAAACCACACTTTCTGTCTGTACTGTCTGGTTGCTGCCAAGAATTATCCCAGAAGGATGACATTGTCCATCTTTCTTGGCTACTCCGATTGTGTCTCTCTCTTCTTCCTTGCTTTGTGACTTCCTTGCCTTGTGACTTCCTTGCCTTTCTGTAAGATGCCCAAGGAAACCTGCGGGTTTTGGAACTCTTCAAGATAATCCAATCTGTAAATACTACAGCCATGCAAGGAACACACTGGACCATGATACTTTGTACGTGGTTTGGCCTAAGTGACCTTCCCCCGATTTCTGAAGGGTCATCTTGTAATTTAATGGTTCACGTGAATTCCTCGTCCTGAAAGTTTAAGTTTCTCATAAACTCACTGAACAAAGATGGAGCCATTCCAGACCTTCTCAAGATGAAACCAGCCACGAGAGTACTGCATATATATGCAGAATACTCATTTTTCTAAGTAAGAGGTTACTTTCCATGTCTAGTCTTACAGAAAAATTAGCCCGCTGAAAAACAGTTGCTGTAATTGAACTGAAAGCCTGCTGGGTAAAATTTATCCCAAAGTATAGATTCAGTAAAGTTATATATAAAAGAAAACATCAATATTGCCAGAAAGTCTTTATACTACTATTCTAATTGCTTTCTATTGGTGGGTGAAAATCCTGGGGTCTTTTTTCAGTCCCACAATTACAAAGAGTGCTATAAAGCAAAATACAACTGATGTTTTCAACTTATGCAAAAAGTTTAAGCAAAATAGCAGAAATAGTTATAGCTGAGCTGTATTTCCAAAGCAGAGGTTTTGCTTTAATGCTTAAAGCCAGAGAAGGGGGAAGGAGAGGATCTGTGTGTTGAACAAAAAGCCATAATGGAACTGTGTAAATGCATTCTGTTCCTCCCCCAAAGGAATATTTTCATTTTCAAAATGTTATGGAAGATTCAGGCCAAAATTTCAAGTGATCTTATTTCAATCAGCTGTCTTCAACCATTAATAAGAGCATTATTGGTCTGGCCTAACAAGCACCTGAAAGACTGACGTGCAGAAAATCTGCACATCCATAATGAAACTTCCTTGAACAAGTCAGATTTTCCAGAAGATTCAGAAAACAGTTTTTTTCACTCTCTAACCCCCCCAAAAGATCCCAAGCATTCACTTAGTCATTTAAAGGCAAACAGTGTTGTGAGGAGTCACTTGCCTGCTACCTAAGTCACAGATAATGGATTCTGAGCACTTTCAAAAACATGTCTTTGATTTTCAGACTTAGCACAGAACAAATGTCATCAAAGAAAAAATGAAATAAATTGAATTCAGACACTGCTTCGCCCTCCATTAAACCGCAGACATACACTCTACCCTTCTCATCAATACAAACACGAAAACACTGACAGCGTTGGTTTGGATAAGAATGAAATGGAAAGCTAGCACTACCAGTCACCCCACCAAGAGGAGAGCGGTTAATGTTGGCAGGGCAGTGCTGGAAATCCTGTGTTGTTCTGCATTTAAGTCTCTAGCCATCATATCGACTTACTGTCTTCAGAATAAAAAGAGAAAAATGCAAAATAAAGTTTACCCCCAAATGAGCTACTGTGAATATAAATTTGCTTATATGTTTGTCATCCAGTTCTTTATAACTAAGGGAATGTGACATGAATCCCACAGAGAAGACTTCTTTTCACCCTTATAACACTGTTACTCCATTGACTGTTTAAAATGAGTTGTAAATATTTGAAATGTCGGTGGCTCTGCACTCTGAGGATTTATATCTAAATTTCCTAGATAAATCCAAATGTCAAATGAAAATGAAATTTAAAGGGAAACCTCTAAAAGATTCTGTACATTCAGGTGTATGAGAAATTTGCCCCTTCCATAACATACCTCTGTGAGGGAAAATGGTCACTTAAGGCTGCATTAACTGTGTAACACGTGATGTTAGGTCACTCATGAGAACACTCATTTGAATCCCTAGTGCAGCACAAACCCTACTTTTAGAAAAGAAGTCGTCTAGAAGGTCCCATCACAAGTTCAAAGCACCATCCCCGCAACACTCAGCTCTTCCTTAAAGAACTCTCCAGAAATGGGGGGATCTCTTGGCTGTTGCCGGAGCCAGCACTGGAAAACAATTGTCCTTACCAAGGGCATACATTGCCAAAGCTCCTGCAGTTCTCACAGCAGCCATGGAATGTTCCCGTAGTTCCACACAGGCGCTGACTGTGTGAGGTACGGAGCACGGCTGAGCAGCCTCATCTTTCTCCTCCCCAGCAGCCTCAGGAAGCGGAAGAAGTGCTAGCTGTCCTGCGCCCCTCGACAATGCATTTAGCTTTACGACAGTCAAGGGCTGATGAAGATTGAGTTTCTTCTATCAATCAGGTATCAAGAAGCATCACGTTCTGGCTCTGCACCGAGTACCAACAAAACTGTAGATATATATGCAGTGATTTCTCCCTGTCGCTACAAAGCCGGGAATGAGGCCAGCTGTGGAGGTACTTCGAAAGCAGGTATTACCCTTCTGGCCTTTTCTGAGCAGCATGTGGGACAGACTGAAAGGCAGCCCACCCCAGGAGGTTGTCTGAAGCAGGACCCGGGTCTCGGCCAATGAGTGTTTTCTTCTGCTCCGTTTCCACTGGTCATTCCCCTGCAAACTGAGAAAGGGAGAAACCCCTGTACTGCTTTTGGGTTTGCAATGGAGTCATCCTGCATACTGCACGCTACACACAGATGTGGAGGAGGCTACAGCCGCTGCTTGCTGCTGCTCAAAACAGCTTCAAGCATCATGCCAGTAGACACTGAAAATTTCTTCTGGATGTCTGCACAAAGTAAGAACAAACTGATGACACAGGTGCAGGCTTCAGGGCTCTGAACCACACAAGGAGAACAAAATTAACTGGAGACCTGGAAATTAAGGTGATGTCAAGGAGAAAAACCATACAAAACTACATTTAAATTCATGTTCTAGCAGAAGAGACTGAAGGATAAAATCAGTTGTGAAATCATTGAGGTGTGACCAGGAAGTAACAGGGTAGGTCATGTTAGTATCAGCTGGATTGCCGTTCGCATGGAATTTTTTTTCCCCATATAAATAACCCATAGCGTATTGATTTCACGAAGCTTCCTTCACATATAGATTCCAAATTGTAACTAGCTGTAGTGTGCCTGATCTCGTGCTGTTTATTTCAGAGCAGCATCCTTCGCTTAGGCAAGTTTTCCTGTCCATGAATCCAGAGGCAAGTCTGATGCACCGTACGGTAAGAAGAAAATTACAGGTTAGAAGGCTCTCAAAGGGCAAAAGCTAGAACCAGAAACACAAGTGACTTTTGAAACCTAGACTATAGTCAGTCATTTTCAAAAGTGACCAAAGAGAAAGGACTCATTAAACCACCGCTCACAAAGTGGAGGTAAGTCTGAAGAGGTCTGAGAGACTCAGTTTTGGTTCAAAATTCCTGGTTTTGAAAGGGACGGGTTCAAAAATCATGCTGCACTGCTGTATCTCAAACTGGGCAAGCTAATCCTGGGATGTCTCCGAGTCACTACTGCTTGTGAAAATTCTGCTCACAATTAAAAATATCTGGCATTTCTTAGAACGCTAAGGCAAGCTTATTTCCTAAGCACATGCTCTCCTCATGAGGTATACGCGTTCCTCCTGGCTGAAGTGCAATCCAGTGCTGTGGGAAGGATTTCTTTTTCTTCTTTGGAATGAGTCCTCCTTTATACTTCTCTTTGTAATGCTCATCTTGTAAATTTCAGTGCAGTTCAGTCTGGAAGTTCATTAAGCGATTCAGTCTCCTTCTACCTTTAAAAATGGGAGACGACGGCACTTTGGTACCGACAACTGCATGAAAGATTCCGCTGTCGTTTTGTTACTGCAAGTCTGGCATAATCCCATAAAAGTCCCTTTGGTGTCACTGAGCATTTAACAGTGGTTGAATTTAATCAATTGTAACAGCCTTACTCCCATTATAATTTTAAAATGTGATGTCTTGGGAGGGTATTGAAAATTATAACAAGCATAGTAGACAGAGGGCAACGTAATTTATTATTTCAACATGGGTCACTTTCAACTGCCTGAGTTGTGTTTGGTTATCGGCGTATCTTCCTTCCCTGCTAGCTCCATGTGCTGGGTTGACCCTGGCTGGACACCAGGTGCCCACCACAGCCACTCTGTCACTCCCCTCCTCAAGGGGACAGGGGAGAGAAAATGTCACAAAAGGCTCGTGGGTCAAGATAAGGACAGGGAGGGATCACTTGCCAATTACCATCACAGGCAAAACAGACTTGACTTGGGGAAAATTAGTTTAGTTTATTGCCAATCAAAACGGAGTCGGGTAATGAGAAATAAAACCAAATCTTAAAAAAACACCTCCCCCCACCCCTCCCTTCTTCCCGGGCTTAATTTTACTCTCAATTTTCTCTACCAACTCCCCCCCAGCAGCACAGGGGGATGGGGAATGGGGGTTGCGGTCAGTTTGTCACACGTTGTCTCTGCTGTTCCTTCCTCCTCAGGGGCAGGACTCCTCACAGTCTTCTCCTGCTCCAGCCTGGGGTCCCTTCCGCAGGAGACAGTCCTCCGCAAACTTCTCCAACGTGGGTCCTTCCCACGGGCTGCAGTCCTTCAGGAACAGATTGCTCCAACGTGCGCCACACCAACGCAGAACAGTGGGTCCCCCATGGGCTCCTAAGTCCTGCCAGGAGCCTGCTCCAGCACAGGCTTCCCATGGGGTCACAGCCTCCTTCGGGCACTCCCCTGCTCCGGCGCGGGGTCCTCCCCGGGCTGCGGGGGGAGATCTGCTCCAGCGTGGACGGACCTCCCCGGGCTGCAGGGGCACAGCCTGCCTCACCAGGGTCTGCCCCAGGGGCTGCCGGGGAATCTCTGCTCCGGCGCCTGGAGCACCTCCTGCCCCTCCTGCTTCACTGACCTGGGGGTCTGCGGGGCTGTTTGGTCTCTGTTGGACATAGAGGAAGCTTCTAGCAGCTTCTCACAGAAGCCACCCCTGTAGCCCCCGCCCACTGCCAAAACTTTGCCACGCATACCCAGTACACTCATGAGAGCTGAGTGTGGCAATTTCAACAATTCTTTTTTCGAGATCTGGGCCAGAACACTCTTCTATCAGACAAACAACAGTATTGCTCTTAATGAAGTCCATTGGCTTTTTGAGAACCTAAAATGAAGGCTTGTTTTGTTGCAGTGCAAGGTATAAAGAGAGTAATTCTTTAGCACAGAGGCCTTATAATAACAAAATAAAATTCTTACCCCTATTACAATCATGGCCAGAAAGAGCAGACATGAACTTCATGCTTTTTTCCCCCAAATCTCTTAGCAAAACACTGTCCACTTCACAGAAGAAATGAGTAGTATCTAATATTTCAAAAATTGACAGTCTAATTAACACTAACAGCATTATTATTTGGATGATTAGCTCCTTTGGTACCTGAATTAAAATCACCTGTTTAATGAGAACGGTGAAGCACCAAAAGAAAAGAAAAAAAAGAAAAACAAAAAGGAGAAGCCTGCTGGCTTGGGTATCCTCTAACAGATCATGTCAGAAATCCAGACGTGCAAAGACAAGAGTCCTTTCCTGACTAATTGTAAAATTAATGTTGTATTACACATTCTATAGAAAGCATGTGCCTAATGAAATGACTAATGTGCTGTTAAGTGTTCATTATCTTGCTCATTGTTCATCAGCTGTGACCTTTCTGCAGCAGCGGCAGCACAGGACTATGAGACTGGGAGCTGTCTCGCATGTTCTTTGCATAGCCTGTGCAAAAGGGAAAACAAAGCCTGGGGTTTTCTTTCATGCACAGGCCCACACGAGTTCTGCAAACTCATGCTTCGGGTCCCCAAAAGGTCGATGGATCAGAGGGCAGGAAAAGCAAGAGTAGGCGATCTTGTTTGTGGACCAACCAATGAGGACCACGGTTTGAGCTCCGCCAGTGGGCAGAAAATATCATCAGGACCACGGTATGTGGGGAGAAGAGGTACATAGTTACATAGGGTGCCACCTCCAAGGATCTCTCTGAAGGGAGTACCAAATGGGTGCAGATACGTCTTAAGTCCTGCCATGGAGGGAGATGATGACCTCTCTCCCACAGCTGAGTGGGAAGCGTAAGTCCAGAGGAAGCCCTGGGTACACAAGGCAGCTGTGCGGGTGTTATCAATTAATATGTATAATATGATTGAAATAGCCAAGGAGCTGCTAAAGTTCTGTGTACAGCCCCCACCAGTTAATATTTAAAATAGGGAAACAATAACTAGACATGATTTGGAGTTTGGAAACTAACTGCTAGACAATGAGGCTTTCTGTTTATGTCAGAAGAGGTAATGGACTGAGGTCTTGTCAATAAACCTTGAAGAACCTCATGGAACTGCCAAGATTAAGGAAGAAGTAGGTAAAAGGAAATTCCTAAAAGGGGGAGATGGTGACCACCGACTCACTGACCACCTACTCAAACGACACCACCTACTCAAAAGAAGACAATGAAGGAAGAAGACAGAGTCTGTGCACTAATTTGCGTGAGCGGCGAAGAAGGAAGAACCAATCGTTAAGGAAATTAACAATGACTATATATGAGTTAAGTGTATAATTATGAGGATTTTTGAGACGAGGGTGTGCTGTCTTGAGACAGGCACCCATTCATGCGCATCAATGAAATCAGTTTGAAAATACCTCGGCTCTGTGTGTTATTGGCTTGCACACCAGGTAAAAGATCCCCGTTTGTGGGACAACACAGGGAATGAGAGGAGGGAGTCCAAACGGGCTCCCTGGGGCTCTGGCTCCACACGCTGCCACAGGGAACCTGAAGGCTGGACTTGGACTGATCTGAAGAGAGTTCCCTGTCATTGAGATGGTTACTGCATCAGTACATAAAGCTACTCTTACAATTACATAGAAGCCTCTACTTTTTTGCATGCGTTGGCTTTGAACTGTACTTCCTAAACAAGCATTTCATTTAACTGGCACGTTTCAGACCTTGAAGTCGCATTAAAAAGGCTGACACAGAAATCACTGGCTCCAAGGGAAATCCCTGAGAACTGTGTGAAAACAAAGAGGAAGAAAAAGAGCCAGGCAGAAAGTATGAGCTTTTAGCCACTCTTGGAGTCACAGATATTCCCCTCCCAAGCCCTTGTAAGAACTCAATTTCCTGGTTGAAAAATGGTCACAAAATCTTCACTTCTTTGAAATGGACGGCTCTTATCAGTCCAAAGCCTGCTTAACCTCAGAACAATGTGTTGGGTTTATGTGGCAAGGTTTTGGCAGCAGGGAGGCTACAGGGGCGGATTCTTTGAAAAGCTGCTAGAAGATTCCCCTGTGTCTGATACAGAGACAATGCCAGCAGGCTCTAAGACGGACCCGCCACTGGCCAAGGCCGAGCCCATCAGTGATGGTGGTAGCACCTCTGGGATAACAGATTTGAGAAAAGAACAAAAGGTTGCTGGGGCTCAGAAGCCGCAGCCAGAGAGAGGAGTGAGAACATGCAAGAGAAACATCTCCGCAGCCCCCCAGGTCAGTGAAGCAGGAGGGGCAGGAGGTGCTCCAGGCGCCGGAGCAGAGATTCCCCGGCAGCCCCTGGGGC
>JAVKLA010000191.1:0-72952 GCA_034782735.1 Sagittarius serpentarius
ATACCACACTGAAAACACAGCGCTGTACCAGCTACTAGGAAGACAATTAACTCTATCCCAGCCGAAACCAGGACACACCTTTACTAGAAAAGCCTTCAGTCAGCCCTTGAAGTCTTGCGTGCAAAAACTAACTGTAATACCTACATCTGTGTTCTCAGCATTAGGCACATTTGCTTCGATCAGAGTTTGAACAGAGTTATCAGGGATACAGAAAAACACCTGGATAGTGGCAGCACAGTTGCCATGTTTTGAGGGTGAGAAGAGTGTGCTCTTAAGACGTATATAACCTAAGGCTTGCAGGGCACTTTTAGATCAGCAGGTCCTGGTATTTTCCCCATCCTGAACCTTAGCTGCATGACACCCATCAATTCATGGACAGTAGTGATGGAAGAGGTCTATTACGGGACACCTGTCACACTGTAGGCCTCCAACAGCATTTGAACTTCTCTTTAAGTCAACCCTTAACATTTTCCCCTTTATGCTCTCAGGTTATAAACAAACTTTGGATCCCTTCTTTCCTCCTTTTAAAGAGTCATAAGCTCTCAAAACTCCCAGTTACACCTTCCATCCAAACATTTAGCTCATTCAATCTTCCACATGATCTACTCTCCCTAGCCTGTAACACTTACTTCCGTGAAGACCAACAGATGTACCAAGAGCAAGGTTAAACACATCGCTATGAAGGGGCACAGAACTGAGCCCTCCTACCCGCAAAACAAACAAAAGAACCCACCAAGACAATTTCTGCCTCTGTGCTTCGGTGCATGGGGCTGAACCAGGCCCACCCAGGAGCGGCAGACAACATGGCCAGGGACAGAGCGGGAAATAATGCTACACCATTTCGCCAGAGCCCACACAAAGGAAAAAGGAGCAGGGCTGAGAACAAACACACCTGCAGCATAGCTCAAGCAAGGACTGGGCTTGAATGCAGCTTTTGTGCTGATGGATGAGAGGTGGGGTCAGGGGGCAAGGCCAGAGGTCCCAGCTGAGGCTTGTCAGGGCAGCCAAGGCCAATTAGCATCCTTTGGGGCCTGACACAGACCTGCTGAAGGTCATTCTGCCTCTTCTCCATGTTTTATTTACGAGAACAGTGAACCTTGTACTGTCTTTCACAACAGTAGATAACATCCGCACAATGCTCAGTCCTGGCTGTCTGAAATAGAAGTAGAAAGTGGCTATGAAACAAAAATAAATACATAAAGGAGAAAGAAATGATCTAACAAAATCCTTGATTTTCTTCAAGCCACCTTCTATCTCAGAAAAAACCGCCCATCTCATTACTTATTTTGCTATTATGTTCCGATTTCAGTAAAGATTTGGTGGAGAATTTATTGGGGGGTTTGGAGATAAGATAGAGAGAAAACATTACTAAAACCTGTGTATTTAAAAAAAACCAACCAAACCCCAACACTGGAAAACCTTGGACTTTTTCTGAGTTGCTGTGATAACAGCATTTTCCGTACAAATACACTTACTAAATGAAAGCCTGTTAAAAATTGGCTTGAGTGGCACCCCAGAAAGCAAAATAAACCTGCGTATGATTGCTAATGAAACTAAACTCTGCTAAGAAAGCAGAAGGAATATTTAGGTAGTGTAGCTGTGCTCCTAACTGATTTATGATCATTTTAAATAGTAATTGCAGACGAATTGTCCTCCTACTCTGACTTGTCCGTACCTAAAGTCAGCTCGCATTGCAGGTATTCTAAACAGCAAATTATAGTGAAAAACGGTGTGCAGTTATCCCTCATTTTAGGATGCAAGAAAGGGCTGATTGTTGTCATGATGTTACAAGTCAAAATCCAGGGCTGCCGGGAAGGGGTAATTACTTTCCGTAGTGTAGTTCTCATTTTAACCATGTTGAAATGTCCATACAGAAAATGTAATGTAATAAAGAGGCACAACATGTGAAAGCCTGTCTTAACATGTCTGGCTAAATAAAAACATTAGGACTAATTTCTTCTCTTCTCCTGTAGAGAAGAGGAGCGGGATAGATCATGTGGGACAAAATATCTGTAGACAGCAGCTTCTTTTTCCTGTTCTCTGGGGCCAGATGGCCTCAGAACTGGCTGTACAAGTGCTTCACCAGCCCCAGCTCTGGGACAGAAAAAACAGCAAAAAAGACACCTGACCCTGCATAAAACCATGTTTCTCCTAACTCTGGTCTCTTCTCCAGGAGAAACCAGCTCTCCTAGCTGGATCCTGGAAAAGACAACTCTTTTCATGCCACAGTAATTATACAAAAGGGACCAGCTGTAAAGCAGAAGGGATTTGCTTGAGAAACACTGCTTACTACGGTGTAAAAAAACGGCCCTGGTCCTTGTTTATCTCCCAGCTGGGGTCTGAAGCCCTCCAACAGAGAGGTCCCTGTGGAGTCCCCTCGCTGGTTATGTCAGGCTGCCAGTGAGAAGAGCCAGCACAGAGGCCACTGCGCCAGAGATTTCAACAGCGAAGGCCAAGACAGTTACCTTCTCCTTAGCACTTTTTCCGGTAACCTTTCCCAGTTCTGTTGGTTTTAGAGGTAGTGGGGTCTTTAGTCCCTGCGCCCTGTGTGAGACCCACCACGCAGGAGGCATCCCAACCCATGGGGTAGTTGAGAAGGATGGGCAATCAAGCGAGTTAACAGGGTAAAGCAGAGATGCGTTTCCTGCGTCACTCACCTCCCTGCAGAGGTACAGTCTGCAAGGTGCAATTCCTCAGGTAGAAAATCTCCGTGCAGACTTCTTTTTTAAGAAACCAGTAAAGATGGGGAGGGAACCTGCAGCCAGCTCAGCCCTAGAGTGGCAGAAAGGGGGTGAGAAAACAACCACACCAGACCCAGTGTCCGGTGAGCTGGGCAAAATGCTTTTAAAGGGCAGCCAGCCTCACTCAGAGCAGAAACTTTCTGGTTTAATGTTTTTCGATATGTGCTGCCTCAGCCTGCACTTAAACTTGCTTCTTTTCACAAAGGGTTATGGAGTTACAGATTAGGGGGAAAAGGGTTGGAATGCTGGTACATAATCACAGGCCATTGTAATTTAAAAAAAAGCCCCATCCCCTAGCCAAACAACAAACACCAAAAGTTAGTCTGAAAGTGAAGTAAAGAAAGCCCTGTAAACAATAAGAAGTTTAGCAGGCCAACCGCTGTTCATCCAGCCTGCTTAATGGCCTTTCCTGTAGCGGCTTAACCAAATACCAACCTTGGTCGAAAAGAGGGTTCCAGCGTGTGTCCTATGTCTCACCGTATACTTTTGTTTCAGCCTGCATTACAGAAGACGTAAGTGGTGGACACGAAAAAGGGGAATAAAAGTTAAATTTTCATCTTCACAGATTAATTAGCTTTTCGCCAAGCAAATGCTGCTTATATCCTGATGCCTTTGATGAGAGTCTCTCACAACACATCATGTGTGTACATTTTTCCCATTTTGTAACCTTTAAGCTACTCGCTTTCTTGACATTTACAATTAAGCTCACATCCAAAAGTGTTTTAGGCTCCTCATTTCCCTCAACGTTTTCTCCACATGCTTCATCAAAGCAATTCAGAACTACAGCGAGCAAAAGCAGAGAAGAGAAGACTACAAGGGCACCTGGCTCATCTTTAAACATGTGATTGAACTTCTTAGACTTGCGGGCCAGAGCAAACTTTCCTAAAAGCAACCACAGGACCCCTGAGAGCCTTGCCCTGACAAGGAACCAAACTTCCCGGACACTCCTCTGCCGTGCTGCCGTTTCAACCGCCAAACTGCCTGTTAAAATGCGATCTGCCAAACGTATCTCTTCTCATACCACAGAACAGACCGGCCACGCTGCTGCATTGCCGCCTGTTGACCAGCACTGACGTACACCTGCCCCAAGCAGACAGGCAGCTCTTGGGGTCTGCGCTGGTGAGAGCTGGATTCACGCCTTTGAACTGCAGGCAGCCACATGGTTGCTTAGACCTGACTTCTGTTTGCACACTCATTCGCAATCATTTCTGGAAAGCAGCAGCAGGACCAGGGGCAGAGATCAGCTTGTTGTATTTTGACCTTATTTTTCTTGGTTTTCAAAGGTTTCCTGTGGAAAGGCCAGCGGCACTGCTAAGAAAAATTATGGTTTACTCATGTTTGAGTCATTTACCTAAAAAGTACCAAACTTTGTCGTAATAAGAGAGATTGAGAAAACCATGGCCACCTTGGTTTATGAATGGTATCGATGGTACACTCAGGAAGAGACCCGGCTGACCCAGTGCCCAGGCTTGTGTTCTCCATCGAATCATAGAATGGTTTGGGTTGGAAGGGGCCTTTAAAGGTCAGCCAGTCCAAAACCCCTGCAATGAGCATGGACACCTTCAATTAGATCAAGTTGCTCAGAGCCCCATCCAACCTGACCTTGAATGTTTCCCGGGATGAGGCATCTACCACCTCTCTGGGCAACCGGTTCCAGTGTTTCACCACCCTCATTGTAAAAAATTTCTTCCCTATAGCTAGTCTAAATCTACCCTCTTTTAGTTTAAGCCCATTACCCTTTGTCCTATTGCTACAGGCCCTATAAAAAAGTCTGTCCACATTATTCTTATAAGCCCCCTTTAAGTATTGAAAGGCAGCAATAAGGTCTCCCTGGAGCCTTCTCCAGGATGAACAACCTCAACTGCCTCAGCCTTTCCTCATAGGAGAGATGCTCCATCCCTCTGATCATTTTCGTAGCCCTTCTCTGCACCCGCTCTAACAGGTCCATGTCTTTCTTGTACTAAGGACTCCAGAGGTGGATGCAGTACTCCAGGTGAGGTCTCACCAGAGCGGAGTAGAGTGGGGGAGAATCACTTCTCTCGACCTGCTGGCCATGCTTCTTTTGAAGCAGCTCAGGATCTGGGCGGCTTTCTGGCCTGAGAGCGCACATGGCCGGCTCGTGTCCAGCTTTTCATTCACCAGCACCCCCAAGTCCTTCTCCGCAGGGCTGCTCTCAATCCCTTCATCCCCCAGCCGGTATTGATACCAGCAGTTGCCCCAACCCAGGTGCAGGACCTTGCCCTTGGCCTTGCTGACCCTCATGAGGTTCACATGGGCTCACTTCTCAAGCTTGTCCAGGTCCCTCTGGATGGCATCCTGTCCCTCAGGTGTGTCAACCACACCACTCAGCTTGGTGTCACCTGCAAATTTGCTGAGGGTACACTCAATCCCACCCTCAATGTTGTTGATGAAGATATTAAACAGTGCTGGTCCCGGTAGGGAACCCTGAGGGACTCCACTCATAAATGATCTCCATCCGGACATTGAGCTCTTGACCACTACCCTCTAGGTATGCCCATCCAATCAATTCCTCATCTACCCAACAGTCCATCCATCAAATCTGTATCTCTCCAACTTAGAGAGAAGGGTGTTGTGGCCTTACAGAACTCCAGGCAGACAACATCAGTAGCTCTTCCCTTGTCCACTGCTGCAGTCACTCCATCAGAGAAGGCCACTAGGCTGGTCAGGCAAGACTCGCCCTTGGTGAAGCCACGCTGGCTGTTTAGAATCACCTCCCTGTCCTCCATATGCCCTAGCACAGCTTCTAGGAGGATCTGTTCCATGATCTTCCCGGGCACAGAGATGAGGCTGACAGGTCGCTAGTTCCCAGGGTCCTCCTTTCTACCCTTTTTCCATGTTAGAAATATCTAGTTTCTCAACCAAAAGAGGCATGGAAGAACTCCATGCTGTACTGCTTAGACCCACGCCTGAAAAGGCAAAATGAGACATAGGTTGCGCACTTCATTCTATGTCATGCTGCATACAGACCATTTTAGCATACAGGAGGAAAGTCCATGAAATTATAGCTGATTAAAGATTGCAGGATTTCAGATTTTTTTCAAAATTAACAGGTTTCATTATCAGTTTCAAAACCATCCTACCAACAGCCTGGCATTTTTCTTAGTCTCCAATGCTGGCAAAGTTGGTATGTCTAATAAAGCAATTCTTATATGATTTTCCCTCAAAGCAGCTTGCTTGCTGGACCTCCAAGCCATGCAAACAATAACCGAAACCTAACAGGAATGGAAGAAAGGAGTATGCTCCTTCTTCAGACAATGAGTAAGTCTACCACGGCAAGTACGAAATAATCATCATGCGGTTCACATGACGCATTGGTTTGAATGTCATTATCAGCTATCGTACTGCAAGCAATAGGGGGGAACAGGGGGAAAGCCCCAAGGGTTGTTCTAACTTGACTCCTGTCACTGGCATATTCTCAAGACAAAAGGGGAGCCTATGGCTGAGCCAGGATGACCACCATCACTTATAGCACAGCTCATGGAAAACTCCTTTCTGGCTTATCTGAGCTGGGATCCTAGTCCAGGCTGTTGAAGAGCGCATGCAAGTTTCACATGACTCTTCCCGACCTCATCATTGCCTGTGTAATATTTTCAAGGCGTTCCTTCTCCCAGAAGCTACAAGATTCACGTGCCTGATGATGTATCTGTCTGTTTGTGTCCCGTGATGACAATTTCTGGTCTGATTCTCCACTCCGTTACCTCACATCTAGTCTGGTGTAACTCTGCTGGAACTGCCTGTGAGAAACACGGATACAATGGAGAAGAGAAATGGGCTTGTGGTCTTTGTGGCAGAAGAAGCGTTGATAATTGAATAGCGTTTTGCCTGAGAGAGAAAAAAGGTTGTGAGCAGAGAGGGAGGAAGAGGACCGTCCATGATCCTTCACACACTTTTGTGGCAGGAGAAACTGGAGCAGCACCCAGCAAATTGTGAAACTGTGCGCAGAGCAGTCACCCAGTCTTTCTCTTTTGCAAGGAGAAAGAAAACCCCTGTGTTTTGGCAACGACAGTACCAATGAGCTGGGTTTCTGTTCCGTTTTTGAGACTGCAGCAGTCTCAGCAGCTCACTGGTTTTGAGAGTCCATACCTTCTAAACCAGGGCTGAGCCTCACCTCATGCACGCTCGTAATGCAGAAGTGAGTGCCTCACCTCAGGCTGCGTTCTGGCACGGTCAGGATTTGATTTGCTTTGTTTGGGGAATGCTTTAAGACCAGAAAGCTGTCGGTGATAACTATCCTAAACTAAAGCTATACCCCAAGGAATAGTGAAGTTTAATTTGTTTATCAGGCTCCAAGCAGACATGATAAATACTTCTCTGTTTCTGCATACCCAGGGAGCCAGTTAGACTGTATCTCACTGGGCATTTGCACGACATGTTTAAGATACCAGACTTGGAAGTAATTTTTTTACAAATAAGGAGATCAAAACACGGCTGTGCAGACACCAGTGTAAGAAAAAAAGACGGACAATTGGCATCAGAATTTGAATAAATCCTTAGAAACACGTTGGTTTTTTCAGGTCGATGTACTGTGGGCACATGAGCCGTGCTCTAGGCTCAGCGAGAGGGAGTTACCAAACTTCTGAGAAAGAAACGGATCGCTGACGGCCGCGGTCTCAGCAACACGGGGAAGAGGAGATCAAAATGCCTAATGCTGAGGTCACAGCACTTCCACAGTGTCACCTGAATTCCTGGAAAAAACATGAACGTGAATAACTTCTGTGGATATTAACTACCGCAAGGTCATGCCTTGCCACGCTTGATCCATAGGTGGAAATACCGCCCTGTTTTCTGCTGTTTGGGCAGAAGGTTTTTGAAACACAAGAGTTTAAGCTAGTTGAAGTTCTCAGAGATAACACACTGCATTTACATAGCCATTAAAAAAGTGTCGGGGGAGCTAGTAGCTCGCCATTTACTCTTGCACAGCATTGCACAGGCATCTAAACTGCAAGGAAGCCAAGTGGCAACAGATTTAGGTCATTTTACAAAGAAGTGTTAAGAGTAAATATACAGAGAAGTCAGAAGAATGTGAATAATAACCTAGAGGAAATACTGGCACAGCAGGTTTTTAGAGTTCAGAGAGAATTTTTGTTTGAAATCAAAATCCATCAGCAGTTCTCTACAATTAATTAACTTTGTTTTTCTCAATGTGCATGTCAGTTAGTGTCCAAATAGTTTAAAATACCTTTTTGCACATGGCTTGTCCACAGAAGGAAGGGAATTTTGATGGATAAGGGGAAAACACAAGAAACCTTTTGAGTTTGCCTTCTTTTGTTCTATTTCTTTGCTATCGTGTTTGCACTTCTACCAACTGTCAACATTTCTAAATGTCATTTTTGATGCTGATCTTAAGAGCTTAATCTGTTACGCTGTATTCACTGTCTTACAAGGAAATGCTGCCTAACTTCTTTGCTTCTTTATTCAGCACTTGCTTATTCCAGCTTTATAGCTACTCACTTAGGCTTCTGCATACCGCTGCCTCATTGACATTCTGCTGCCTTTCCTACTTTCCCAGGAAACGTCAAGTCACTGTACTTTCCCCGGCTTTTTGCGAAGATCCATTATCTTCTGGTCCCTGTGTCTCCCTCATTGCCATATGCTTTATTCTCCTCTTTGCTGAACGAGCCATTCCAGATTTGGGTGTGAAAAACTGCAAACAGCCTTCCAAATGTGGCCTCACCAGCTTCAGCAAAGCCAATTTCCAAATCTCATAGGTGATAAATGTATATATGCATCTCGGAATGCTGTTGATTTTATTTTAACAGATGTTAAGCATTCTGCCAGGGAACTTACACTTTATCCACCGCTACCCCTCATTCCTACCTGAAATTTAACAGCATATGGAAACAATGCTGGGTGTGTAGTACGGCCCAGTAAAAGAAAATAAAAAAGCAGAATAGCTAGCAAGACTGGTTATATTCCCACTTGGTGAAAAAAAAAGTGGAAAAAAAAAGAGGGAAAAACGAGAAAAAAAAGGAGAACAAAAAGAAAGAAAAAAACTCCAACCTTTCTTTTTGGAGATAGAAAGCGCTTTGTGGCCCATGCAGGTGTTATATGACAGTGTTTTCATTCACAACATATTGCCCTGAAGTGACTGAGAATCAATTCCTGCACGGAGTTTGGAAAATATTTTTCCAAGGTTTGTATACAAAAGGATCTGAAGGTTACACGGCACTCCTCTTGACCAGAACTTAGATTTTATTGTAAACATTTCAATATATCTATTATTTATCTATATGATAAATATATAAATATACCCACATGATGGCTTTATTCAGACTGGCTTGAGTAACAGTTCGGTAACATTGCAGCAATGGACATGAGCTTCAACACACATCCCAAATATCAGCTGAGAGCCTCTGAAATCACAGGCTTTTGTGGAATAGTAGTGTAGCAATAGTTAATTGTAAACTGGTACACACAGGAAGACTGTTTTGCTACATAAACACCTCAAACATTGCCATAAGAAACTGATCATCCTAGTATTGCACTTTGATGATTGGCTGCTAGTCTTCCATTTGGATGGATGCCACAATATTTCAACATCAAAATTTGTTGAAAGGAAAAGCCAGCTGGGAAGAAGGAACAGGAATTTTGCACATACACACATGTACAGATAGGAAATCATGAAAAAATAAGCTTCACGTTTTCCTTCAGGTATTTAAAAAGATTTTTAGTCCTGGTTTCAGTTCTATTTTTAGTTTAAAAATCTGCTTCAAAATAAGAACAAGTTGAAAGCAAAGGCTAACAATTTCATCTCGCTGGTATAATACAGAGTATTTAGGGCTGGATTCCATATTTACACTCAGGCCCTTCCACATAAAAAGAGCAGCATGAGTAGGTCTGAAAACCAAGAAGCTCAGCCCCACCATCTCCTACTCAGTGGTATTCCCAGAATACAGGAAATCATTACCACACTGTTTTACAAACAGTTATGTAGTTGGCCTTCTCCTCTGCTCAATAAACAAAAAGTACCTTTTTTTTTTAGTCTTTCAGAACATGCTCCTGTTGCTCTCCATGACAACCCTTCAACAAACAGGTTGGTGCTATGCCAAAATTTTTTCCCTTTTCCCCAAAATAGACCTGAGAAAATATTGTTAAGACCTTCTGCAACAAGTGAGAGTGAAAATTAAAGGACCCAGCAGACAACGGAACCTTGATTTGGAGAAAACTGGAGAGTGACAACACGGGGAAGGGGAGAATGAAAAGAAAGAACGGGCAAAGTCATGCTACAGAAATGTTCTTGGTGGGCTGGAGGGATGGTAGAAAACAACCCCAGTCAAAGAACAGGGCCCAAGTATGCCAGTAAAGCCAGCATGTTGAAACAGGTTGTGAAAGCGTTAATATGTGTGCATATTTCTGATATTTTCTTTACCATCAGTTGTCTACGGAGCAACAGAAACTGATGAAAAGACACACTGAGTAGAACGGTTGGATCCTCCTGACACCCCAGCCTAATACTGCCATCCCTGATTGCTCTGCCTGGGAACTCAAGGGACCACACCGCTCTGGCATACCTTAAAACAAAGCTTCTCAAGATGCTACATCGTCATTTAAAGAAAGAGCAAGGAGAGCTGTAATTGGGTGTCAAAACTCAGTAACACCTGAATGGGGGATACTGTGACTCAAAAAGAGAAAATAAAAGATAGTTTGGAAACACTTTTAAAACTGTAGGTTGCAATCTATAAAATACAGCAGTGATCCTCACTTTTGAGTGATGATACGGCTACTTCTAATAATCTTAGAAAGCTCACAGTAGGTGATTTTTGGCAGTCTTGCAGATGCAACACAAAGGCAATTACCAGTTGGGGGCTCAGTCCAAACTCACTAATGCAAGTCATCACGGTTTATGCAGTGAAACAATTCCTGCAGTTCTCGTTTGACTATATGAGGTATGTAACATTAATTTCCTCAACATGTCTTTGGATTATCCCTTAATATATGTCTTTTTATTTAAAACTTCTTAAAAAACAGTGGAGAAGGGGAAGCAAGATACAAGTGAAGGACAATCTGCCGGCTGGATTATCCAAGCTTTCAGCATCTTCATTCTGAGACAAATATAATAAAACTGAACCAGTAAAATTACACAGATACACACTGAGTGCACAGAAATGTCAAACAGCATTTGCATTTTGAATGAAACAGTTTTAAATCTGACCTTGATCTTTCACTTCTTTTAGAGGGATATAAATATTTAATAAAAAAACTGATGATCTCACAGAAAAGATGTCCCAAATCAAGTATATTAATAGTGTCTGACTATTAACCATCTTTTTATGATATTTATTAAATAGCTTTGTTCCTCTTGATGTACATTCATCTGTTTTAAGGAGAGTATCCTCCAGAGACTAGTTTTATGCTGCACTGGAGAGAGAAACTGGAAGCAGAAGAGGCATTTAAAATGACAAGAAAATGGAAACAAGAGCTCAGTTCCATAAGTAGCAATGAAATGTATCTTTTACGAAAAAACTAAGATGCCATAAAACCGAAGAAATGCGTGTGTGTGTCTCTGTAGATATTTATGCATTACTGAGCACTGTACAGATCTATCCCTGTGTATGTATAGACACAGGCACACATGCATATTATAAAATAAATAGTCACAGTAAAAAAAAATGTGACATTCGGTATCATCATGGGCATAGGCAGTGTGCCTTTTACACCTGCATAAATGAAATCATATTTTGCATAAATCTATTTTATACATTTTAATGCAAATATCTTCACCTATAATTTTTTCTAATTCTGTGTATATTGTATTTTGTACTCTTTCCACCTTGATTGTTTGCTATTAACTGCAAAAGAATAAGTCAGAAGGATTTGTCTGGGAAATGAATGTTCTTTTATGTTTTCTCTCAGAGAGGAAAAAAAAAAGGAGGAATTGCAAAATGAGACCCCTCTGAATATTATGTGTGTTTTCTTCTATTAACTGGCAAACTAACAACATGCAAGACAGGAGCAAAAGGTAGTTGAACGAAAGAAAACAAGAAGAAGAAATCGGAGCAAACATCAGAGGGCTTTATTCATTAGGGAAAACACCTCTCGCTTATCCTGTTCACTCGGTTCCCCTAACAAAAAGAAGTGACGTCAGCAGCGATTAGTGGTTTGGAGTGAGATGTCCTGTGTGTCACCAGGAGGGCTGCCGGAGTCCTAACCCAACAGCCCGCTGAGAGAGAAGAGGGAGCTGGGCAAAGGAAGCCTCTCGTTCGTAGTGATCTGTCGGCGGGTGGTGGAGCAGAAACGCTGGACCACCGGGCACAGGAGGACACGTGTGCCTATCACCGCACCAGCTCTCCTCTTGCCGTGCCAGTTGTCAGCCCCTGGCGAACCTGAAGGAGCTCGTCCCTCTCTTCTCCCAGGCTAAGCGACCTGCCGTCCCCTGTGGCGTCAGAGCAAGTACGAGCCGTCTCTGAGGAGCAGCTGACACACCGGGGGCTCGGCCCTCACTCCCCGCGCTGCAGCTTGTCCCGCGCTCTGAGACGCGGAGGCAGAGGCGCTGCCACCAGCCCCACGAGCCGGTGCACTGACACCAGTGGATCACGCCGCGGATCCAAGGACCGATCAAGCTCCGCAGCTGTAAAACACCTTGACCTTTCCTACAGGGCTCGTGACCTGAGGAGTATGAACTCACCCGTGTCCACCACACTGTCAAACCATAGATGTGCATGCTGCCCATAAGAGAGAAACAAGAATGTTCTGCAGAATTTAGGGTGATCATTTTGGATGTGCAATACAAGGTTGTTGGGAAAAAAGCCCACGGCACGGGAAGCCTAATGCTCTGGGGTGTATTTTCCTGAATGTTTTCCTAGCCCCTGTTGATTTACTTGCAAAGTTTTCTCCCAGGAACGGTAGTACAAGGCAATAACATATTTCTTTAATCTCACATGTTGGCCTGTCCAGTTGGCAGCTTTAGCAGCGCCAATTCTGAGCTCAAGGGAGCACTTAATTCCAGACAAAAGCCTCATTAACAAAAGAAACCGAGAGCAGCTGACAAATACCTGCTTAGATGGTATTTTTTTCGGGTAGTATTTTACACTGTTTCATCATTAGTCTTCCATCTGCTTATATTTAAAATAAATTATTGTGGTTATATGCAGACTTTCCATTGCCAAGTAACTCATAGTGTTCAACAACAACTGCAAGAGGACAGCAAATACACCCGTTGACAAGAAGTGCTTCTGTTCCCTCCCCTTTCACAAAAGCTCTGCTAAAACAGTAAGTGGGCAAGCACCAGCGATTGCAAGCTCTGTTAGTCCACATGGGCCCAAGCAGGATCTCACCACCTGTTTCAATGTCAACAGCAGCCTCCACGGCCTCCGATGGCCCGTGCGCTGAACCAGGCTCTATTACAGTATCACAACTATCTCACAGAAACAGCCTGAAGGGGAACAGCAAAACTGATGGTGGAGTTGCTCCCAGACACACGTTTGGGGTGAAAAGGTGTGTGTGCTTAATGCAGTGGTCTAGTTTGGTCTCTGGTGGAAAATAATGTGCTAGTAGCGTTAGTCCGACTGTTGGGGTTACCTAAGCCCTGAAGTATTGTATCCTCCTCTGCGCCGGGCCCTGGACCGCTTCCCCACCGCTGCAGCAAGCCCAGCAATGCCGGGATGCTCGCACCACTAAGCCAGGGTTCCTAGGGCTCTGTCTGCAAAATGAGGTCGGTCCTCAGGTCTGACAGACAGTTTGGGAATTGACACCCGGAGGTCTCTGCAAAAACCCGGGGGAATGAATGAAAGCAGAGCAGACACCTCCCATGGCTCAGAGGCTGGAGGATCCTCCCGCAAAGACAATCCAAGGCTCATCATTTATCCTGTCGTTTTTCCCCCATCAGACTTCGGGTTCCTTTTGAAAACATTTTGTGCTGCAATCTGTTTGCTGGCTCTTAAGCTCCCGATTCACTTTAATTCCCACTAATCAGAGAATGCTTTGTGATTTTTAAGAGTTTATTTCCAGTTGCGTGCCACCTTGCATGGCTGCTGGAAAGAATAAAGAGATGGAGGACTAGCCATCTTCTTGGCAATCTGAGTGCTGATGAATGCTAGCTTGTGCCATAGTGAATATGGAAGAAGGTTTAATGCATTGAGCCTTATTTTTAACGTCGATCTTAAATAAATAAAAAAGTGCTAAACTGAATATTAGCTTTTTCCCTCCTTACAGATCACATTATTAATTCTGTGCATACCTATATTTTTTCTGCTTCTCTGCAAAGATTAATGCTGATGATAGCTAAATCAAGTAGACTCTTTCCCTCCACAACGGTTTCACCAACTTGCTCTCAAAATAACTAATGACAGTAAGTCTTCAACAGAGGTGACAAATGCATCAGCTTTAATATTTGTGAAAATACAGCTTTTCTTTTCCTAGCAAAGTGAGCTACCAGTTGGGATAACAATTCTGTGATGCAGCAGTTCCTATAAGACTCTCTTGCAAGACTTCATACCAGATTTAAGGTGGTGTTTGACTGCAGAACTGCAAGAGTGAGAATTTGTATCTTTCAGTATTGTCAAAACCAAGAGTCTGTGCAATTTCAAGCAGAGATGTCGTATGTGCAAAGCATACATTGTTCGGGTTGTATCCAGGAGCTTTGCATTCGTGACCATTCATGGAACGAAACCTCAGGTTTTATTGATACCGTGTCAGGACCGGCCGCATCTTCAGTACTTCAGGAATTCTGTGAGTTTATGCCAATCATTCTTCATAGATAAAATACTGGTAGTTGACAGCCTCAGTACTTGTGCAGGTATGTCATGAATGTTGCCTGTGAATACCTCAAGCACAATTTATTTTGCTAAGCAGGTTAATTATATGGGTTCTATTTGAGATGGCAGTAACACCAAACCAATGGTCATACCTCATTTCTTCCTGGTAATTGCATAAAGCAAGTAGTGAGCTAAGAAAAAAACTTAATTAGTTGGAAAAGGAAGAAAAAGAATTACTAGCATCATTTTAATTGGAAACAAATAGTTTTAAGAAAGGAAGAGGGGAGAGATCCAGATTATGTATGCACAGCGGATAAAGAGTCTGCTAGTGATCTCCAAAGACAGTCCTTTTTAATTAGCATGAATGAGTACACAAACCCAAAAAGTAAAAGCACCCCAGAGCAAATAACAGTTTTAGCCTTTGGCAGCAAGGTTTCATTTAAGGGTACTGGTCTTGCAGCTTCTGCCGCTTGCTTAGGGGAACTGGTGAATTCTAGCTAAGAGAAGAGCGATGAAAAGAAACCATCCCTGTAAGAAACAAAGAGAAAACCCACCTCAGGTTCAACATACAAAGCCCGTACAAAGAAATCTTAGAAGAAAATACGTGTGGTTATGTGCCCAGAGAACTACAGACCTGCAGTACCATTAGTGTGATGCGCTTGTGAGAGAACTCACATTTTCTTTCTGGAGATTTAGAAGGACCAGAAGTTGACAAAGGCTGTATAAAAATCATAAGATATTTTCAGTTTATAAGTTCCTGCTATTCTCAGAAATAAAAGAACAAATGAATCTCAGTTAGAAAGCTCATTTGAACTCCATTGTGTATTAATATACTACCAATAAAATGCACCGGCAAATATACAGATATGTCCACACACATATGTGTGTGTATTTTTTCTTCCATTTCAGAAAAATAAATCAAAACCAAGGAAATTGGATATTTGTATGTTTTTGTCAACAAATGCTTCCTTAGCGTGGGACCTTGCAATGCCAAATTGCAGCCTGAAGCAAAATTTCATCGTTTAGAAGAAGGTATAAATCCCTAAAGTTATGGTTTTGTAATGGAAACCATGACAGCCCCTTAACTATAGCCGCAAGAACAAGAGATTTAATAATACATATTAATAGATCTGCTTGGAAGATATAATTGCAAAGCAATTAGGCAGGAGGCTCTCTACCTACCAGCTTTTTTTCCCTCCCTCGGGGGAATGTTGAGAGCAATATTCAGTTTGATTTTAAATTAGCTAGGAAACAATCGCGCTGGCTCTGCAGCGCAGTAGAACCTCTCGTGTCCTTGCAAAGTGGCTTCCATTGGCTTTGAGGCGCTGGGCTGCAGAGAGCGATGTCCCCGTCGTTTTGCAGGGTAAAGTCTATCTGCGCTACAGGGCTGCTCAGCGATCAGCGTTCAACAGTCTTTTGGACAGTGCTTGCGGCATCTGGAGCATTTGCTCCCTGTCATCAAGCTGCGGAGCACAATACCGGTCACCTTGCGTTTTGGGGACCACAGTGTGCCTACCAGTAGGTCAGAAAAACCTCTGTCCCTCCCCCCACCCACACGGGTTGCACTGACCAAACTACTACGCTAAAGGTCAGGCGCCAGAGGTATTTCTGTGGTAGTATGTTCCAGAATTTCATTCTTATTGCTATTTGAGTCCAGAGAATGTGAAAGGCACAGAGGTCACCTTAATATTGGACTGATACAACCCAGTAGGGATAGGACTGAGCAGATCTAAGAATTGAGCTTCATTGGCTTTTGTGGATCCAAAAAGCCAGCACGGATGGCATCTCTCCCTGGGTCCTATTAGTTTTTGTCCATGGCATGCTCACATCATTTGCTGTCTGTTTCTGAGCTCCTCAGAAACCACCGTCATGGAAGTTCCAGTGTTACCATTTGTATTTTCTCTGGATGCTTGACAGAATCAGCACCCTGACTTTTTTCGTGTTGAAAATTCAATGGCAGGGCTGGTGTCCTGCTGCATCCTGTGCAGCTCCCCTTGATCAACAGCTGTGCCGCTCCTGCGCCCGGACCAGTCCTACGAAACCTCTGTACCTCATCAGTCCTTGGACAGGCTCTGCAATTTCATCAAGAGAAGGGCTTGCACTCTAACTACGGCTTCGCAGGGTGTGTAACACTAAGAAACTAAACAGAAATATGCCTGTTATTTTTTTATTGATACTTGGGATGAGGTGGAGAACACATTGACGGAGGACTAGCTGCCAGCAGCGCAGAGCTCTCTGCATCCCACCCTTTTTCTCTCTCTCCCTCTTCTTCCTGCTTCTGCGCACCACTTGCTACGCCTGACACGTATTTCCACGCTGATCCTGAAACACGGCTTGGCCCGAGAGCTGGGCACGGGCTGAAACTTCTGATTATAGCTCCTCTTCCTCTTCTTTCTTATCTTGTCACAGTCATTGGCTTGGACGGCACAGCCACGCTCTCTAAACCCCCGCCCTGTTTCCCACCTTCCGTGGAAGCTGTGATGGGCTTCAGGTTGGAGTTCACCCCCACTGACGGTCAGTTCATTGCACAGAACAGGGCAAGCTGTTTTATCTGAAAACTCCTAGAAACTGTGGCTCTCCTGTTCATTTGTGCAGATTCGGTATAGATGTACAGACTGACAAGAACACTTCCCTAGCAAAAACACGTATCCTGCCCCTTCTGTTGTATAATGCAATTCAAATCTATAAAATACCAATAATGAGAGAAATACTGTCTTTTGTAGAGAAACTGACGTATTCTAGGTACTCTAACAGGACATAAGGTTTTGTTTCTGGCCTCCTTATGCTTCCATTTTGCTGTAATTTCAGCAAAACCAGTGTTAAACTATGTCGTCTTAGATGTGCCTTTTTTCTTAAAGGATTTGAATCTCTTGTGTTTAAACAATGCTTGCTTTTTAACTAGCTAACAAAATATCCAAGTCCGTACCAAAGAACGGCTTTTCCCTGTAAGTACGTAAGTTTTGAGGTAACTGCCACTTTCTGAAAAGCCTGTGAGTCTGCAAAACTTCTTCTTACTCACTTGAAGCTGTCTCACTTCAGACTGAAAGTTAAAAGATGCATTTTTGCTGAATGGTGGCAAACACCTCTGGGTAGGTCAGTTATGCCTTGGGGATACAATGTCAGATATTCCTTTAAAAGGCAGACTATACCACAGAAGTTGTATTTTCCCAAACCACTAGCAACACATGGTGACAGGAACAAACCAGACAGCATTACTTTTTCAAAAAATAAAGTTTAGAGTTGATCAGGTAGAGTCTGTGCTAGTGCTGAAAGGCAGTCTCCCACTAAATTTGGTGGGAAAATAAGACACGAAGAAATGACTGAGGAAATACTAAAAGATCAGAGAACAGGTTAGCAGTTGGTAGGAATTCTAACATAGCACACTTACAAGGACTTTGTCTGAAGGGTGTGATTAATTCAAGAATTAATTAATCTACAGACTATTGGAAGCGGCTGAAACCCTAGAGTGTAATAAGTTCTGTGCATTGTAGATGCATGTAATACACTTCCATACTTCTTTACATAGGATAACTTACTCGCTAAAAGAGTAGAGATAAGGAAAAAAAAAAAGACCTATTGTTTTATGTTAGCCTTTTAGGCAGGGAAAAGTGAAGAACGTCCAGATGAGACAATGCGCTCCCAATAAGATTCGGTTCCTGTAAGCATGGGTACTCCTTGGGCATATGGGCTACAAACAGTCGTCTTTATTACTCACTGCAGGTGCAATACCAGTGGTTTTGGAACACCGATCACTGTTGGCACCAAAGCCTAGATGCCACCTCTGCCCTCAAGCCCAAAGAGGACAAGCCTCTCAGGGACCGCTTTGACTCTTCCAAACCAACGTTACAAAGCTCTGGGAAACAGGACACACATGACTGGGTCTAGAATTGGTGACTTAACTGGCACTGTGCGCTGTACCTGTGTTTTGCAGGAAATGCATATACAGAAAATTAGGAAAGAGCAGGTTATATCTGTAACCATCAGTCCGTTATTCTAATTAATGCAAACACTCAAGGTGAAGACTTTGCATCATTGCTGTGTTGTCCTTTTGCAGGCTGGCTGCGCTGTGCTGCGCTGCTCGGACTCCTTACGACGCTTCCTCCTGCCCCTGCACGCATGCTAGGTCAGGAGTCTGCAGGTACTTCATCAGCACAGGCTTTCCAAAACAGTAATTCACCTTCACGATTGCAGGAGGAAAACAACAAAGCCTGCTTTAGAAATGCTGCCTCAGTCCGTGGAAAACATGGGAATCTCTGCAGAAATAATGCCCTGCACAGTGCTGGGTGCAAACGGATTATTGCCTGCTGCTGTGAAAAGCCTTTGCCTCCAGCTGACTTAGGGCCCAAGACAAACATCAGAGCTTCAGGTTGCTGAGGTCAACCATGCTCTAAAGCTCCATTTTTGTTTGTAGGTTGCTCTCCAAACACATGCAATAATGGACTTACATGGAAAGATCTGCAAAAGTGGGTTTTTTGAAAGGCTTATTGTTTTTTTCCAAAGAAGAACAGTGATAAATTGTTCCAGTTGAAGGCATACACATTTCTCCAATTCTTTTTTTTTTTTTTTGGGGGGGGGCAGTAGTAAATAATGCAAATAGCACTCTGTTAACACTTGCTCTATAGTTGTCTTTAAAAAACAAACAAACAAACAAACAAACAATTAAGCAAAAGTATCAGGAGACTATAGTCTGGGTTAGGGTGGGGGTATCTAACACGTTTTCAGAATTCTGGATATTGTTGGATGTTGGAATAAGTTTCAAGAGTACCTCACGTGACACGACCCTGTGCTTCTTCGTAAACAAATACGCCAGATCTGTGTAGCTGTGCCAGCGCTCACAAGCTAAGGGTCTGGCCACAGAAGAACTTTAAAAAGGCTCTGAAGATTAAGCCTGGAAGGAAGATAAAATTGGCAGGGGTGCCCACAGCAATACCCTTTTATTATCCCTATTATTCTGCATTATATCCTGAACAAGATATTGTGTTTTCTTCTCGTGTGCACACAGAAAAGGTTTAAATTCATTCAGGTACATCCTTGGGAAACTACCAGTCTATATGAATGTGGTTTTGTGCGTGTACAAAAAGCCTGAACATCTGTTCCTATGGCATAATAAATGCAATCGCTCCTCCTAGACCCATGATCTTCCTTCCAACTTCAATCGGTGCATACGAAAGTATGAAAACCATGAATGCTCTTCCATCTAAAACAAGGGAATATTTCCACTCAAAATTGCAGTGTATTACATACAGGAAAGAATTCCCCACTAAAAGAGAGGCAGTAAATTTGTAAATGCAAATCTGTTTACGGCACCCTCTTGAGCACAGTTATTCCTGCTCGTATGAGGAGCAGAACGTACAAAAAGGCACGTGTGTTGTCCTGCTTTACAAAGGGATGTATCTATTAAGGCTGCATAGGCCTGTTTGAGGCCATACTGCTTATTTCTAATCTCCAGCTTGAATTTGCTCCGCAGAGCCTGGATAGAAGCAGAGTCAGAGAGGAGAATTGCATTGCGGAAAGGACAGGATGTGGCCAGAGTGGAGAAGCTCCCCTTGGACAGCAGCTGTATTTCTTCAGGGGGGTGGAAGAAGTGAAATCAGAAGTACAAACACTGTTATCTGAGAAAGTTGTGCAAAGTTCTTGCTTTGCTGGAAGAATGATGAAGGGTGAGCAATTTGCGTACAATACCACCGTCCAGCAACGTGATTTCCTCTTGGTTCCAGCTACCAACCACAAGAGAATACACTTGCAGAGCACCAGCAAACAGCAATGTCTGACTCCCAGACACGCTTTGAAACCAGGGGTCAGTTTGCCTATCTAGAGAGATGACGACCACCATGGCAACAGGAGCAAAATTTAGCCTTAGAAGAAGGAGGACTTTAGACCAGTCGTAGCAGAGAGAGAGAGAGGATATGTGTGGGATGGGCAACTTTTATTAGCGGATCCTTGATTGTCTAAATGTAGGGAAAGTATCCTCATCGTCAAAGGTGATACTTAAAAAGTATTGTGCAGTTTAAGAGGGACTCATCCCGAATAACGACATCATCCCTAAGAAAGCACAAGCTGACTTGCACTTTTGCGGCTACTGGCTGTAAGTGACAGGCCCTGCTGCCCAGGCAGAGAGAAAAATTAAAGTCTGTAAGAAGGAAGATGCTTTGGGTGCTTCCAGAGTCACTGTGCTGGCACACAGCCGTGCAGAGAAGAGGCAGCATGCCCCGCATCTGATCTTCTGCACCCCAAACTACTACACAAATAACCCAGTCATACTTAAGGTAGCAGAAAATAAATAAAAGCCTGGGCACAGTGAGATGACTGCTACAGACATGTCCATAACCCATCACCAACACTTTTTTTAAGATCAAACAGGATTCTGTAGTCTTAAAAGCTCTCACCCCTTACTACAACACCATTTTCTAAAGACTAAATATTTTCAGAGCTAAATCTTTTGGACTATAGTCATTTGAAAGAAATATCTTTCTTTGTTTTTCACACCAGGTGAGAGTCTTACCTGTGCTGTAGCTACAGATCTACAGCCTGTTCAGCTGATTGTGCTACCTGGCTGAAGTCGGTCATATCTCTGTGTGACACAATTCTAAGGAAAGTGCTCTGTTTTGATTAGTGTGCTTACCCATCCAATAGTCTGGGAAGCCAATACTTAATCATCCTCTGATTATGCTCATACTGAGCGTGATGAAACACAGGGAAAGCTTTAACAGAAAACAAAACCAAGAGAAGTTTTTGCCCTGAGCATAGTTATAGCCAAAGGCACAGCAGGAACAATTCTTCTGAGAAGAAAAAGGTGAGCCATTTTCTCTCCTTCTCTCATTAATATACACACTGCTCCTATACCCACTTAATCAGCTGTGTGTTGGCTTCTCTAGGCGAGTATATCTGTGGTATACTTGTGTCTCCTCTTCACCTTGATGGAAGGAGTACGGTCTTCCTTTATGTCTTGGTGCCTTAAAATGATGACATGAGTTTCTCTGAGTAATTTACATATGCTTATTTTGCCAAGAGCAAGAAAATCTATCCCTCCCTTCCCTGCTTCTTTTCACCAGCATTTACTTAAGAACGCAAGGAAGTAACTATATACAGTATTGCCTCTTTAAAGTTGTATAGGTAATAATAATGGCTTTCATACAGAAGTAACAAAACCTCCCACTGGAAAGTAAAGCTCTTCGTGCACAAAAAGATTGCACCAAAACAGATATTTACGTTCAGTTTCAGAACCCTTTACTGCTGATATTTTAAAGGTGTGGAGATTTGGTTTCGTATTCAATGGTCCTTGAGATTTTTATTCTTTCAAGGTTCAATAGTCCCATATGATTTATAATTACACTTCACACATTCTTGGCAAATGCTCCAAAAGAATTTCAGTTATAACTCACGCCTGGCACAAGGGAGCATCGACAGTAATAAAACTTTGATATGAATTAATCACAGATCTCAAGAATGAATTCAGCATCGCGTAGGGTGTGAGCATTTTACTCACAATGAGGTTAACAACAGTTGCATGTTCATCTGGACCTTGACTCAATGACATAATTAAATACTTTTGCAGCTCCATCCAAGCACCTTTGAAGCTAATGGGAATAGGTAAAGACTTTAGGTCAGATCTAAGATAATAGTACTTTGTTGAAAAGGAAAGAAAAATGTGGGGGTGCCTTTGCCTAATGATAACTGGATGTACTCAATCCCATCTCTTTGCAAATAACAGATAGAGTTTGAAGAAGAGAAAAGCATCTGCACTGTAATAATCAGATGCATTGAAGGTAAGGGCTTCACCTCTTCTTTTGGTGCAAATATTTTAATAGTAGTGGACAAGGTATTTACAGATTTATTTGGTCATGCAGGTGCTACAGAAACTATGCATTTCTTCCAAATCCTTCTCACCTAATGATAAGATACCCCATTTCTACAGACTAAAAGCTGCATTTTGGGAAATATGTACCAGGCAATCCTGAGCTGTACTTGGTCAAATAAGTGGCGAGATCAAAAGGTGAAATTAAACAACCAGATAAAATTACCAGATAAAGCTAAACCACAGGGGTTTTTTAGTTCAAACAAAGTATTCTGCTTAATGTTTAGGTAATTATATCCTTTTTCATTTTCTGTTATAATGGGTTGGTTTGAAAAGACCATTTCAGAAACAAAAAACTTCCTAAAAAATTTCTGAAAAAACTTTGAAATCAGGCATACTTCCCTCCAAGTTTTGCATCTGAAGATAATTCCCACAGTTAACTTCTTAACCTAAATACTTTGGAATACCCTGTTTCCAAATGTATACTATCGTAATTGTATATAGCTGCTGAAAAAAATCACCCAGTTGCACGGAGCATATAAAAGAATGCCAGATTGCTCTGGTTTGTCTCCTGAAACACAACTCATGACCATCAACTCTAAGAAAGGCTACAAAAAGCAAGAAAATGGGCAACATATAATAGTTCTGTTGTTGCAATTGCTAATGGTTTGTCATCCATTTAAACTCACTTCTGCAATCCTAACCATACTGTACAGTATATCCCCTATCTACGGGCTCATTCGTTTCAATGAATGTCAGTAGGCAGCAGCAATCACGTCTTTCATGCTTAAACCACAGATGTTCAGAAGGCCTGAGAGTATTACACTCGGAAGTCTCTTCAAATTCCTGTAACACAGGGGCCTTTCAGTCCCTTTAAGAATCCTATATTTTTTATTTTTATTCTGTAAGAGTGTCTTCTGTAGCTAAATTAGTAAGGACCATGGTCCTGGGATGTGATAGCTAGGACCACATAAGCTGCTCTGTAAGACTGAAATGAAAAGTTGAACTTTGCTGTTGCCTTATCTAGACCCAAGAAACTGGTATCAACCAAGGATCTCGTATCAACAGTAGTCCAAACTGCTTGCAACATCCTTTTGCTTCTGGTGGCTTTGAGACTGGATTGTCTGAAGGGTGCAAACTTCAGTGTGATCAATACACCAAAAGCCTCTAATTCCCTGAGTTTAAAAATGCTATAGTAGTGCTGTTGGAAAAGCGAAGGGCATTTTGTGCCTTCTAGCTCTTAATGCACACAGAAATACTTTACGTTCTCCTGCCTGGTCACCTAGTCGGTCTTCAAAAAACCTAAAAGCAATGGCTACGTGACTGAATATTTGCATTTCTTGAAAACTTAGCAAAACAGATTTTTGTTCCATCTGGTGACTGAGTCATAACAGGGAGAACTGTTGAAGTCTCACCATGAGATTCAGTCATTTGATCCTGCTAAGGTCCAAAAGGAATCTAAATCTCCATGAATGCATATCATACTAATGCGTCTCTCAAAGACAGCTCAGTCTACCATTTCACTTAGCAGGGTACCCTATTTTTGAGTGGGAAAATAAAACCGTATCTCCTGCAGGTGCAAAGCTAGCAAGTTCTGCATGGAATTTTACGTTCAAGCAAACATAAAAATCTCCCCACAACAGCTGTTGAACCAACCTCATGGAAACTAGATAAAAATCTAAATATACGTTTTTATCGCGTTCCTACCAGGCTTGTTTAACACTAAAACATATCCAAAAGTTTATGAAACTCAAAAACTTCTGGAGCTTGTAGGCTGAGTTTGCAATCAGCAAGAGTGGAAACATTTTCCCTTCTTCCACTGAGCCTTTACAAAAGCAACTTAAGCTTTGCCAAGAACACCTGCCTTGGAGAGATTTCCAAATGAAAGAAAAACTGCTGAGTAGCTTTCTCTTATTGTGATTTAAAAGCTTGTGAGACTGAACAATGATTGATAAACAAATGAATAGCAAATACTAAAGGACAATCCAGAAGCTCATCAACTCATTCTAACTGCTGTGTTCTTACTGAATTTGATCAACTATCAGGACATTTGAGATACCTCATTTTCAAGCAAGGTCAGAAATACCCTTACAATACTACTCTTGTTACTTAGTATATACACTCCCTACGTGAATGAGAAAAGAACGATGAGCAATGTAGTTAACCAATTGCTCTCATGTTGAAGAATTTACTTCTTACATCTAGAAAAATTTCTCACAAAGCAATTTGTGCTCATTGTTACAGTGTGCATTTTCATGAAGAAAGTCCCTCCATCTCTCTATGGCAGTCTTTGATTACTTCGAAACTGAAGCTTTTAATGAACCTCACAAATAGTAACCTACTTATCCCCTTACATATGTAGTGGAAATAAAAAAGCAAAGTGTTTACTTAAGCAAATCTAGAAGTCCTGTATCTATACAGATGTTTGTAAAACTAGCAATTCCAAGAGCAGTGAATGAAAATAAGGCTCATTTCTGCAAAAATATCACTGATTCAAGATCCGGCTGAAGTTTTTCCTATTCTTTGGGTATTAACAAGATCTCCCTTAACTCGGTTGGTTGGAAAAGGCTCAAAACTACCTGGAAACTGGAGGAGAGGGGGAGAGGTGGGGGGGAGACTAAAATACGTACAGACTAGTATAATGTCTTACAAGAGGCTGACTCACTTTAGAGTTTGGGTTGACAAAAAAATCCACTTTACATTTCCAATCACATTGGTTATGGCTACTGAATACTGGTGTTTCAAATTCCTAGCTCACTAATTCCCATTTTCTCAGTAAGGTTGTTCTTCAATCCAGATGTACAGAAGAAAACAAGTACCAACCACAATGAACAGCGATAGCCTGAATTAGGCACCACTTCTCACTGAAAGCACACTTTGAAAATTGTTTTTCTTTCTAGCTGCCGCCTAGGTATGTTGAAGTACCATACCTATCCCAACAGGTTCAAAACATTCCAGCTCAACATACTGATGTTCCATGACATCTAAACAGCAACCCAGAGATGGCCAAAAGTTCAGGCTAAGGCCCTAGGATACATTAGACGCATTCAAACAAAGTAGATCTGATGAATGTTTCTCAATGGAACCTTTAATCCTTCTGTTCAGGTCTAAACACTCTTTCCAAATCTCCACATTTCCTGTAACCTTTGGGCTCCAGTGCGGGCTCCAGCATCTCGCTGCTGCGAAGAGGGAAGACCTGGTGTGAGTGCCCTTCCTCCTCCCCAGCCTTGCTACTCCTTCCGTCCGTCCTTGTTCCTGCAAGAAAATGTCACTCCAGCCCCTTGCTGGATCCTGCACCGTGCGTTTGAAATGATTAAAATAGCAGAAGACAACCTGGGCTGATGAGCTCTCTTACACCGCAGAGCTCTCCATCAAGCAGCGCATCACTTAGGGTCAGACAGCAGGGTGGGCACCTGTAGTAACTAGTATTTTCCAGACAGATGTGAGCCCCCTTTGCCCGTGTTCCCGACTGACTAACACCACGTGCGTGTAGGAGAAAGACATCAGGCTTAGTGTCATACACCTCATCTCTCTGCAAGGCTTAGTGGCTCGGGATCATGCTAGCTTTCTTCACCTGTGTCCACAATGGCAGGCTAGGCATGCCACCTTCAAAGATAGTCAGTCACATCTGAAAAACAGAATATAGATTCTTTTATTTATTCATTCATAATTTTAGCATATACAGCAGCACCCTGTCTGTGTTCTACTTTGGCTGGAAATGTGTTATTGGGGCAGAAAACATGACTATACTAGACACCTGTTTAATGAAATAAATAGTTACAGGGACATGTCAAAGATAATCAGGGGTTTAAAAAAGAAAGGTTAAATTGTTGCTCCATTTGACATTACGTTTTCTTTGAAAGGTGGCAACAAGAAATACTCTTCAAAGAAAATCTTATCTCACTGTACCAGAAACTAACTTTTGACAGCAAATGGTTTTAAAGGCACCTCTTTGGAGAAAAATAATCCCTGTCAGGAAGATGAATAGCTACACAAAAAAACATTAGGAAAGGTCAGAAAAATTTAGGGTGTCTGACCGGGAAGCGAGGCACTAACAAAGGTGACAGCATGTGTGACTTGGTATCTTCTCCAGATATACTCACTCACTGCAATGTGAGAACTCTAGATGGTGCTGGAAAAAAAAAAATAAAAAAAACCCCCAACAAACAAACCCAAACTTTCAGTGGCAAAATTATTTTCAGTGGTTTAAAGACAACGCTCGAAAGTTAACGGGACAGCACTGCGGAAATCTATCTAGTTTTCAATAAATTAACACAATTAGAGCGGTCATTCACTCCACACCAGCTTCAGTTTTGCTTAATAATGAGATCCTTCTGTCTGTGAGCAAGACAATGATATGGTGTTAAATATGCAAGCAAGGGGAAAAGGAGACAAGGTTCCTTCACTGGAAAGAAACTGCACAATTATTTTTGTCATTTTACTGGAAATAACTTCTTTTCTCTACTTGTGTATCCTAAGAAGATGACTTACATGATTTCACCAGCACACTGGTGTTAGAAACACATCAGAAAAGCAAAAGTGGAATGTCTGAAAGTGTCAACTGCATAAATACTTTTCTTTTTACTTTGTTTGGGCTTTTTATTTTTGAGAGTCAGACACTAGAACCTTCTCTGCTGGTTCCTCTTCCTTTCTCTTAATCACAAGTATTTCTCGTCAAATATCAGTGATAATTAGTTTGCTGATTGCATATTGAAAGGGGGAATAATTTCTAAGTTAGGTATAAAAAATGATCAATTGAACAGCAAAGTATGACCTTGCTCACTCCAAGTTTCTTTTCTTTTGGAAATATACAAAAATCATAATGCTAAAATTTTGCACTCAGCATTCTCAGGACAGCAATGAAAGCAGATTAAGTTGATGCTCACAACAAACGATTTAATGAACTGCTAGAGGCATAAAATGAGAAAAAATACACAGATGCAAAATAAACTGTAACACCACACCACTGAAAGCTAAACATATCCAAATGGCCTACTGTCTGAAGAGTTTGGTTTGATTTGGGTTTTTTCCCTATACAAAAAGATACCGTGAATTATTAGAAGCATTGCATTTTGGCTAGGCGGTTGGCTTGGGACTTCCTGGCTCATACCCTGTGGCTGACGTTATGGAAGACCAAGTCAGTCCCTCTAGTCATTATCTACTAACAAAACCAGAAAAGAAATCTTAACTTTCTGTTTTCCTGCTCATCTAGCATTCAGCGCAGATTGATGAAGAAAAAAAAATCTTAGAAGTGTTATTGAGGTGAATAAAAGCTATCACTTTGACTGCGAAAACCGCTATCCATACCAAAACTTCATAGTTAAAAGAAGTCTCTCTGAGACTGGGCTTACAACAGATAATATAGTCATGGAAACAGAGAAGATTAATTGCCTTCTTACTTAACATTTTTAGGGTTTACATGTTACTTTTAGTTAACTCGCTTGTGATGCATTCTTCCGTCCCAGAAGCTAACAGAGCCAACAAGGACTGCGTGGTGAAAAGATACTGCTGGATTGCTGGGTTTAGCTCTTTGTTGGTTAAACACGAAATGAACACACAAAGCAAGCTACAGCGTACACGAAGGATGAAAGGTCAGCGTTCTGAGGAAAAGGCTGTCTTTTAAGCACATCAGGCACAGGAGAATGTAACGAGATCCTCTGCAGCAAACACTGCAGTAATGAAGCATTTCAGAATAACAGGCCTTGAAATCAGGATTGACCGGGAAAGGAAAATATTATACTGCCTGCATCGGGGTGACTGACTCGCTTGGTGAGTGTCACCAGCACCGAAGTTACGCTGGGGTCCTGATCCTGCAACCGTGTCAGGCACAGCATCTGCAGCAGGGCGAAAACTGCACTTCGAGCACATATAAACCAAAACCTTTAGAAAGCCTTTGGGATCAGCAGCTGTGGATAAAGGCTTGTGTACGTCAGTCAATGACTATGTTAATGTGAAACACTGAGAATAAGATGCCATGCTCTGATCAGCAGATAGGAAGACTTCGCTAAGGTATGAGGCCTGCAAGCTCAGCATCTTTTTCTCTTCAGACCTGGCCGAGCACGTCGTTCAGGTTCCTGTTTTATACTCGCTAGGCAGCAAAGACAGCAGCTCCAAGAAGCCCTCAAAAAGCTTGGCTGTACATGTGAAAATTTAGGAGTTAGGGAGTCTGGACTGATACCGTCATTTTCTTTGCGAAATGAGATGGAATCTCCTAATTCTTCAAGAATAAAAAGGATGAGAACATTGAAAGAAAACACCAGCATAAGTGAAGAAGATCATACCTGGTGGTGGAGGGTAAACAACTGAAAACTGATTACTTATTGGCCAGAGTGTTGTTATCGTGACAAATTTTCCGTTTGGGAAAGTGTCACAAGAAAACTAATGATGAAGGCACACACCTGCTGGAAGGGCGTTGTAGTATCCAGCATGGTGGTTGTGTTTTGCCTGACATGTGGTGATACGCCTGTTGCATATACAGCTTACCTACCTGGTAAACTCAAGCAGGTTCTCCAACGTTCCCCAACATGTAGCAAGCACGGCTGCTGAAGGCCTCAGCACATGGAGTGACAACTCATGGTTTTCAAAGCAATTTCAACGAAGTGTGAGCAGTCTCCTCTCTCGAGGAGCTGCACTGATATTAATCTAGTGCTCCGGAGACTCCGTCTGGACAGGAACCAGGACTCCAGAGGAAGGCTGGTAAAGAACTGTATTTAAAGCATAATGTCTCCAATTGCTACCCAAATCACACACCATTGATTTCTTTCATGGGAAAAAATACCTGAATCCACAGTCAAAGCTGAGGATGGAGAGGCACACACTGATGCTGGGAAAAAGTGTCTAATATTACAACATTATTAAACGCAGCACGGTATACTTGATCAAATCCTCATTAAATTCTGAAAACATACTGACTTAAATGTGAGCATGTTTTAAGCTCCTTCATCAGAAAAATAGTGTTGGTTTTAAAGCATGGTCAGGAAGGGGAAAAATAGCAAACCTAAACCCACCCAACCAACCGAAAAACTACAAAAAAGAAATAACATTGTGTGACTCAACAAGTGTGTCCCCAGTATGCTTTAAGTCACCCAGCTTATTTTCATGTCAAACAACCAAGACACAATGCTAATGGAGTGCAGGATTCATGAGCTTGCCCAGTAACATGAGGCTGGTGTACTGATTTGCTCAGGAGGAATGAGAGATGACATCCCAGCACAGAGTATCTGACTAATGTCTGGTAAAATACTTTCATCCCAATTTTTCTGTAGGAAGAAAACCTGTTTTGACAAGCCCTATAGAAGGAATTGCACAGCCTCTAATATTTTGAAATGCTGAAAATAGTTTTAAATATGTAGATCTTCCAGTTTAAAGATGCTACATTACTTCCCTTCTTCATGTAATGCTTCATCTAATGGCATCCCAATAGTGTCACTGAGGTAAAAAATAGACTACTTTAATTGCAATATGCCTTTAAGAGCTGTTGGTAAGTCTAAGAGCCTTTCAAAAAGATGTTCTATAAGATTTTCTGGAGGAAGCACCTGTGGGCAGACTGAGCTGTAGAAGATTGGCAGCTCCTTTGTCACTGGAGCTCTGTTAATAAGAAAATGTTTGCTGTCTGTTGGGTTTTTTTAACTCTCACTCTGTACAGCAATTTAGAGTCCAGTACAGAACGAGCATCTCCTGGGACTTTGTATACTATGATTAGGCTAACAACCTGCCCAGCATGTCTGTTAGAAAAGCAAAAAGATCCCTCCCAGCTGAAGAGTACAGATTATTCCAGCTCTGCAGGACAAACAAAGGATGTGGAACCAGATGTGAATAAACTGTTGGCTGCTTGTGCAGGCTGCTTCATCAGTTCAGGAACACACGTTCCCTGATGCCTTTGGCGGGGAATGTTCTGGTTAACTGCATAAGATGGAAGAAAGACGCTTTAACTCTGGGACGGTGGCTGAGCTACCAAGGATGCTGGGGAGGCACGGGGATCCCTGCGAAGGGAGCAGTCAGTCTGTCGATTTTGCTGGCACAGTGATCTGGAACCCCACAAAGTCATGACTGCAGTTTTAGGAGTGAAGCTGTTTCCTCTTAAGGAAATAGAAAAATCTGGCTAACAATGTAGTTGAAAGTGTTCTAGGGATGGTTGTAACTATCCTTCATTTAAAAATATAGCTGTTCAGATATACATTACTAAGATTCAATTTGCAGAAGAGATATCCTAATTTTCTGGCTCTCTGCCGTACAATTAATCTCCAAAGCAGGCCAGAATTTGCAATGAATTCTAAAGGGTTCCACTCGTCACATTTTTTATTAGTCATTTTTCCGTTTAGTAACAGAAAGGAAAAAAGATTTTCACACACTTCAGGCAGGAGGCCTAGAAATTAGGGACACAAAATCCTGGGAGGCTGTGAAGGATCACCCATTTAATCATTGACAAAAGTGTAGCCAATAATGGTAGGTTAAACGTGCACGTGAATTTAAAACCAGTTAGCAATCAGGATTTGACATCTGACCCCAGGAAAACTGAAAGCCTTCAGGCTAGGGAAGTTCTAGAAGAATGGAGAAAATGGTAATCTGTTGAGGATGGAGCTAAATACTTGTTGCCTTCAGCATTCAACCACATTCATTATATGTGGGAAAGAAGGACTGACAGAGGACAACTATGCCTAGAGTTGTTAATTTTTATTTGTTTCCTTTCTCCAAGCTTGGTTGGGTTTACTGCAGATGATTGGTTTCATTTGCCAATTAATGATATAAAAGGGTGGTTTGTGATAAATGCCACTGTTACAAAACCTTTGTGAAAAAGCAGAACATATGAAATTGATCATTGGCTATGAAATAGAGAGATGACTGAGGAGTTAACGTGTAGTCTCCTGAAAGCTGTAGTAGTTTATATTACTAGCACAAACCAGCAAAAGGTTGCATTTTATTTCTTGTCATCTTGTCATTCTCTGGTTTTGATAAGCTCCGTAACTACTACAAATATTTACAAGGTCCTGGACCACAAGGAAGGTTGCAAATAGGTTATATAGCTCACTACTGGCACGTAGGAGAGAAGTAAGGAGTCACTTCTCACCCTTTGACCCTCTCAAAATTCTTTGCTGGAAGACAAGGACCTGGTTCAGGAAAGAGTTTTCAGTCAATTTTGACATAATCACCTAATGTTAACAATGACATATTTTTAAGAACTTTTTACAGATCTCATACAATTTAATATATGAGAACTCGCTTCTCCAAGTCATTAGTGATTTACAGAAATTACTTTCCAAGCAAATATATTTAAGTCATGACGGTCCAGGAGCAACAGAAGAAAAAAATGGAGCAAGCGGAGAGTGTAAAAAACCCACTCCTTTTTACCTCTTACAGGTAAAAAAATACTTGTTACACCTGCCTGCTGCGGGTTGTCCAGTATCTTCCTGTAGCTGCCACGCACGTCCAGAGAGGACAGGATGGTTTCTTCACCACACACTTAGGAAAAATAAGCACAGACCGTGCCATCCTTGTGCAGGGCTGACCATACTTCCCAGAGCCCCCACATCCCTGGCATGGACACAGGAGGTTGAATATTGCTTCACCCCGTGGACACCAAGCCAAGCTAACGCAAAGGAGGTTGTCAATACGCATTGACGTTACCCTACCCCGAAGACCTCAAGGGATCTTAGGTGTACCAAGAAAATCACAGCTTTCATAGCAATGAGGTTGTCTTTCTAAGCAACATTTTCCATTTTGTTTCAAGCCGGTAAGTCTGATTTTCTTCCAAGTGAAGGAAAGCTTGCCCAGGGAACGACGGAGGGCCGTAAGAGCTGCGCTGATCGCAGGAGACACAAACACGTGGGGACCCCTGACTAACAGTCACTCTGATCCACACAAAGCGGTGCTGACAGGGGTCCTTGTGCAGAGACCGCTGTCTGCCTGGGAATGCTATTCCCGAATTTGGAAATTTGGAGAACAGAGTGAAGGAAGCTATTATGCTCCAGCCTCTCCCATACAGACAAAGGAAAACCTTGAAATTATCAGTTTACTCCTACTTTGAGTTCGTTGCCCTGGCATATAGCAAAACAAGTTGGGGAAAAAGAAAATTTTTCTCCTCTTTAGATCTTTCTTTGCATAGTTATGGACTGAATCATGCCACGTGAAGCGTACCTACACTAACTCCCGCAGGAAGATGAGAGCTTTCTCTGTCACGCTCGAATCTTTCTGGAAGCCAAGTAGCCTCTGTGTGCCAGTCAAGGAACTGAAGCTTAAACCGTCACAAACATCGTTATCTATTAATAGAGGCCAATATACAGATGACCTTAGAAAGTTTAATTAGTAAAGCATGGCGCACTACTACTTAGATCCAGGAGCAGAGCAATAGAAAGATGGCAGCTTCGGTTACTCTTCTGTTACTTCTGGAGGGCAGTAATTTCCCTTCTGCTGCTCTCAGTCAACACGGGAGCCTCTCATGTGTTTACGTCCGTGCCTGAAGAGGACATTCTGTCCACCGGGGAGTCCCAATAACGCGCCGAGTAAGCTCTTACATTCGAGATATTACCTTGTGTTTAACAGCGGACAAGAAAAGGGTATGGACTTGCTGTAGGTCAAGCGCAATGCTGTCCTGCAGCTCTGTCTGTGTCTCTGTGCACAGAGAATGATCTTGTAACTGAATACCGACAGATATGTACTTGTATGTATATCAGAGAGTTAGAGATCACTGTGACGGGAGCGTTCAGACGCTCACAAGGCAGTTCAGTTTAAAATTTTAAAATAAAAGTGTTGAATTCGTTCATTGCAAATACGCTAAAGGTTTGCATTTGCATATTTTCGCTACTTATTGCTCCATATGCCAAACTGATAAAATTTCCAGCATTTCTCCTAAGTTAGCTGTGGGTGTGCAGCACCAGGGCGCAGATGCCATACAGCCAGCATTGATGGCTGCGGTGGTTTGATGAAACCATCACCTTGCTGAGGTCATAGTTTCTAGGGCCAAGGTGGTCAGGCTTGGGAGACCCTTGACAAGAGAAGTGAGCCCGGAAAGTGGAAACTTCTTTCTGCCCCATCCCTCCTTGCTTACATTGGGTCTCTCTACACCACTGGCAGTTAAGGAGCAAGTGGTATAGAAAGACTAGTCCGGGCTTGCAATCTTTGTTTCAAAACATTGACGTTAGGCATCAGATCACAGGTATTTGTCCCCGCAAAGCTGCGTCCTCTATTCTGCTGCCTCCTTGTTGGGCTAGACCAATTAAACAAATAATAATTGTCAGCCTATTTCAGGTTTTCCCTTAAAACCAAAACAAGACAGTATAATACGTAAACTTATAAATTAAATCCTTCTTTTCTGTTTTTAGGAAAGCTTAGAAAGGTTTTTAAAAGTGCCTGCATTGTCCTAAAAATCAAAGGGAATTTTGCCCTTTCTTTCAGAAAGAGTGGGATCAGTGCCAGGAACAATGTGTCATCAACGCCTGCAAAACAAAACCTGGCGCTTTCTCCTCCGTTTCTCTGAACAAATTTTAATTGACAAGACACTCCTTTTAATTGACGAGACCCTCCTTTTAATTGACGGGACACTCCTTAAGTACAACTCAGCTAGGAAATCATGATAAGTTAATGTATGGAGAATAAGATTAGAGACAGTTACTTAGTTGTGTTATCAATGTTATTTTCTCTGGATCAGTTCAGATGGAATTACAATGAATGATACAATCTTACTCATTAAAAAAATAAAGAATCTGAGGACTCATCAAATATGCAGCATTTTCTTTTACAGTGAATATCCTCAAAGAGGAACACTTCACTATATTAATTTTTAGGCTTGCATTAATTTTATAGGCTACATTAACTGGAGATCAGTCTATTTGGCTCCAAGTGCACTGTTTTCTTATTCATATAAGATATACTAGACTGTAATTAATCCATTTACTTCCGGGAAAAGAAGCTTTTCACCAGTAAAAAGCAAAGCAAAAGTTGTGTAGTCAGGCATTTTTGCCTGAGAACAGGATTAAAGACAGTTCTTTTGGTACCGGATAAACCACAAGGATCTACTGTCTTCTGCCATCCAGACTTCGTAGTATTTCCCCCTCTGACCTTCCAAACACAAGCGCATACCGCGAGCGCCAGTCTGTGCGCTCGAGGGCAAGGTGCTGCCCAGAGGGACCTGGGCAGGGAGGAGAGGGCTGGCAGCCACCCTGTGCAGTTGGAAGTCCTGCCCTGGGAAGGCACCGGCAGCAGGCGGGTGGATGTGGGTATTCCCCTCCACTTGGGAGGCTGGATCCAGCTGCCGCGTCCCGTCTTGGGCCGCCCCGCACAGGCAAGATGTCGACAAACCCGAGGGGGGTCGAGGGAAGCCACTGAGATGGTGGGGCTGGAGCACTGGCCCTGCGAGGCGCGGCTGCGGGGCCGAGGCTCGTTCAGCCGGAGCAGAGATGGCTTCTGGGGAGGTCTTGTTGCTGCCTGCAGTTGCCTGTCAGCAGGGCGGAGAGAAAATGGAGCAGGACCCTTCCCAGCGGCACACACTGGAAGGAAGAGAGGCAAGGGACGCAGGTGGGAGCACGGGAAATTCCAACTTCGGATGCAGAAAAAGCTGCAACGGGGGAAGTCACGCACGGGAACAGAAGCTTAGAGAGAGGCTGTGGGATGCCCGTCCCTGGGGACACTCAAAACTCAGCTGGAGGCAGCTCTGGGCAACTTGCTCAGGTTGGTGCTGCTCTGAGCAGCAGATTGGACTAGAGGTCTCCTTATGGCCCTTCTCACACACTTGATTTTATAATTCTGTGATTCTGAGAAGGGCCTTTTTTCTCAGTTTGAAAGGGGAAAAGTTGCTTGCTTGCTTGTTTGTTTGCTTGTTTTTTAGAAGTTAGTGTGTTGTGCTTTAGAGGCATTCCAGCGGACTTGTAAAATTGCACTGCAAATGGCTGATCAGCTCCAGAACCTGAACCTGAGTCCCTGCTGTCTACTTGCTGAAGAACAGAAACTGGAAAAACAATTGCACGTGGTGGTGACCTATTAAATCAATGTTACTTATTATATTTCAAAACTAAATGTAAAAGGATGTCTTAGCAAATTATATTGCATCACCGTAGCAATAATCAGAGATTACCTTCAAGGAAAAGAAGGAAAAAAGAAAAGTCAAAGTTTGAAATATTTTTTCTCAAAAAATGTCTTTCTGTTTCCATTGGAGCCAGCAAAGTCTCACATTGGGTCTTCACTCTCAGGTGTGTTCTGCATACTGGAACATTTCACCCATTTCACAAGACAGAGAGGGAAAACAGTTCCAGTATACTCAGAAAACCACAGTTGCTGAGATGATAACTAATCAAGGACAAATATGATTTCCTGCAGAGTCCGGTGAACACTGCAACTTCTCCCTTTATTCCCCTCCCCGTACTGGCCCTCCAACGGACCCAGGAGTTTCGATTAAATTCAGAGTTCAGAGTTCCTTTCCCTGGCTGAGCATCACAATTATCAGCCCAATCAAGCAGTCAGTGATTAGCAGAGATGTGTGATGAGCTCAAGCCCTGAAGGATTCCTGTTTCAGAAGGGCTGAGCAGGTAAGCCCTCGGACCGGGACAGTGACCTGTCAGACACAAAACCAGCATGTGCTGTGGGCCAGTGCACACGCTCTGCAGCTCTTTTACTGTCTTCTGCCTGCCTTGCTCCCCCTCCTCCCCAAAAGGCTGGAGGGACGGGTGCTCCCTTCCTAAACTGCTACACCCCGACCACGTGAAAGCGCAGAGATGCCCCTGGTGCTGATCCTCATCTCCTCAGTTTCGCCCTGGGAAGAAAACCAGACTTTAGAAGAAAAGCGGGGGAGCTTTCACAAGTTCCGCAGGAGTCACGTCCAACATTACGCTGAAATGAAAGGGCAGGGCAAGGGTTGTCGCTGTGAAACACTTCAACAACCTCTGCCGCTGAAGCGCATCCCTTACTCCCTCTTCTGAGAGAGGAGGCTGTGGTTTGGGACTATGCCTTTGCCAGCAGCTGGGGTCATGGCAGGTCCTCTGGGACTGAAAAGGAACTTCTTCAAGCTGTCTTAAGGCTCCTCAGCTCAGCAGATTCCCTGACCAGGGTGTGTGGCAAAAGACATCCAGAGCCCAGACGTCTTGCCGTCGTGGAACTGCGAGAGGACACAGAGTCCTCCACATTTTATGAAGAGAACTGACAATTTTACAAAGGGTATAGCACTAAAATATATTGCTTAAAATAACTGTGTGTATTAGAAAAGGACTACATTATAATTAACCACAAAAGATTGTCTACAATGTTACTATAGGTCATAAATCATGTACATTAATCTGATAAACTTATCACACTAGGTTTCTATCTCAATGTGCATTTAATTCTTAAAATCCATGTAAAATTATTGCATTCCTTAAACAGTTGCTAATAAAACCCTACCTACTCTACGTATGTGTACCTGAGTACATTACTTTGCAATACACGCAACATGATTTTCATTTAATTGTTTCAATAAAAAATAGTGAATAGAAATAGGAAGGCTCTGTGAACTATTTATTTATTTGTTTGTTTGTTTGTTTGTTTGTTTAAAATGTAATAGAATCACTTATTATTTATAATAAATGGAAATGCAATTACCCATTATTTTTCTGCTGTAAGTCCAATGAATGTTCTGTTATCAGTGGTTTGATATTGTCAACATGAGACAACTTCTTTTCCTCACATCATACATATTGCAAACCCCACACACTGACAGAAAAGCCTTCCACGGTGTGATTTTTAATCTGCTGACTTGCACCCACGAAGAATTTCGACCAGTCTAAATGAGGATTACCCTTCTGAGGGATTGATACCTACTGAGAGTCTGTCCCTGCTAATACTTGTTTCCTTCCTCTTTACAGATAAGCAGTAAAAAAACCATTTTCTAAAATACAAAATATTGCTTGCAGTTGTCTCTGCAGAGTAACATTGAAGGGTTTTTTGTTTGTTTGTTTGGGTTTTTTTACAACTTACAGTTACTTCAAACCACAATTTGATGCCGTGATGGAGAGATACCTGCAATGTGTATATCCCAGTGCCTGCTTGCCACCGTGTGTAACTGGGCACCTCTAGCTTCAATTATTGTAGCAAATCAAACATTGTTTTCTTTAGCGGAGGTTCCTCATATTCTTTCTGCTGAGGAACGCTTAAATTACCTCTGGCCATTATGTACATTGACTTTTCAGAGGAAGTCTGCTCCATTTTGCCCCTTACTTTACAAATTCTAGAATAAACAGATCCAAGCTGGCACAAGTGAGTGCACGCAGGGGAACTCTTTGAGGTAAATTCCTGCTAACTGGAGTTGATAGCTCAGCACCATCAATGAAGCATTTAGTGGCACACATTTGTATATAAACTAATATTTAGTTGCACACTTTGCCCGTAACATCTGACATCAACCAAGGAAATCTCATTATTTCAAAGCTCTTGCACGCAAAAATCACTACAGGTCATCGAGGCACTACCGATAAATATTTGCACGTCTTAACGCTCCATTGTTCATGTTCTGTGTTCTTACAGCTGACAAAACCAAGCTTTGTTTTACCCACTAGCAATAAACAACTAGTTCACAGACCTTTACTCATAGACAGAGAAAGACCAAGGATCTGTGCTTAATCTGGTTTTGTTCACCTGAGTATCGGTTTTGGCCAGTGCTTTGCGATTTGAATTTTGTAGAGGAACCAACGATGCTCTAGTCCTGCTATGGGGAATGCCGTTAGCACAATTCTATTTCAACTCTCCCTTTAGCGCATTGACAGGAAAAAACAAATCTTCCAATGATTTTTTCCAAATGAAAGCTCCTACTGAAACTGTCTTTTCCCCTACTGACAAACAGCTCACCAATGTACTTCAAATGGATTCTGTTGTTGGAAGAAAACTAAATCTAGAACAACCATTCTGCAGTCAAAGGAGCTGAAGCTGAAATTGACTTTGCATGAATTCTGGCTACAATCTAATAATTTTATCTGTTCTTCAGAACCTTGATAGTCCTGCCTGACAGCCCTGACGACAAATGTTCTCTATAGCTTCCTGTGATTTCTGAATTGAATCGCGCTGTAATATTCCGAATACTGCAGGTGGGCATTTTCATTTTTATCTTTTCATCTACGGTGGGTTTTAAGTCCAATATCCATGGCAAATAGTCACAGTAAAGAAAACCTCTATTCTACATAGAGTTCTTTTTCTGTTTGTGCTCAGGTGATTTCAAAGAGTCATTTCGTATACCTGTAGTTCAACATGATAAAAGTCACCAATCCCGCTCCTGTCACTTCCTGTTGCTCGCTAAGTCATGCTTCTGACAAACTATTTTGGTTGTTTTTCACCTTCTTGGTGCATATGATCTTCTGTTCTCCTTTGCCAAGTGCTGCAATAACGGAATAGTCACAGGCCCACTGGTCCTTGATAGGCGATCACCCTCCCTGAAATCTTTGTATTTACAGGAAAACAGTGAATTCACAAGAGAATTAGACCTAGTGTCAGAGTGTTCTTATTAACCGCAAGATTCCACAATTAAACAAGAAGTAGTCCCAGGGAGCGTGCTGCTCCATTTGTCTTCTTAAAGACATTCACCTTCCTAAATACCTTGCAGAATTAGGTATTTACGGTGGAGTGACGCAGGATGAGCATTGGGAGCGTTGCCTCCACCGGCCGTAACAGAGACTAGTTAGAAAGCCAGATTCTCAGTTTCTGCAGGTGAAGAACCTTGGTTTTAATAACCTGACTTTAAACAGTCATTTGCTTCAGCTGAAATAATAGCAAGACTGTTGTATTTCCTGATGAAACATCTTTCCCAGTTTGTGCGCTGAGTGGAGAGCAAGAGGCGTCTTGCAAGGCAGGTTGTTACTAGGCGAGTTGTCACGATTTTGCTCTTACACAAAACCGCTCTCCTGTCTCTGTCACATTTTGTGTTACTGCTTCACCCTTCAATAAGTACAGGAACACTTCTCTGGGAGGATGAAAGAAATCACGCTGTTACGTATGGAATCATAGTAACCAGGCCTCCAGCTGTCAGCTGGTCCACAAAAAAGGTTCTCCCACACAAATCTTCTTGTAGACATCAAGACGGCTTGCAGATGAAATTTGGTAGACCCACCTCCAGCAGTACAAGGTCTCCTGCCCTCATGTCCTTTGCCATGGTAGGCATTGGTTATCGCCTCCGTGGCAGAAGCACTGGAGAGGAATGTATGCCCATACCACTGCCATGCCAGCTCACCGAAATACTCGAGTTAAACGCTGACAGAGGTCAGTTTGAGCAAAGGCACCATATTGTGAACTGAGGTGGCCGAGCTGCAAGTATATGTGTTTTTCCCGCTTCTGGTATAGACACAGCCTCCTCTGGGTGGGTGGGCAGGAAGGGGACCACAGCATATCGTGAATGCCTACTGGAGTTTGCTGAGCACAAAGCTGTAGTCAAAGCCTCTGTTTTTCTTCTCACTCAAACTTGAAATTGCCCCTGAATCCCTTTTTTGTTTTGCCCCATTTTCTGCTTTTAAAACAGATTTCTGGTATTTCATGGAATGTCATTAGGGCAAAGAGAGCTATTTGCATTTCTGAGAAAGATCAGAGAGGTCAAGATTCTAGTTTAATGTCCGCAGAGGCCAATGCAATCTCAGTCTGAATGTGAGTGTTGCACAGTTTCCAACTTTCTCTCATAGATGCTGGAGAGTTGAGGCACCAGAAACAATCTCAGAGGAATGCTGCTGGCTTAGGCACAGCGACAGCAAAGTGTCCCTAATTCCTTTCTCTTCCTCTTTTATGGATTTTTACCTGGCTCCAAAAGCAGTAAATTTGACTCTCAAGGTCCTTCCTTTAGCGCACCTGGCCCATTAGCAGTTAAACAATTCGACAGTGCCTCTTTATAGGGGTCCAGCCACAATAGATGAATCTGTCTAAGCTTTGCATGTTTTAATAACTTTCTGTTAATATATTTTCTCTTTATCACTACACTTCTTCACCTAGTTCCAATCGCCTTTTTTGTCTTTGGCTACTCTAACTCTACCACACACTTTACTGACGTAAATAAGAACATCTGAATTTAGCACCAGACCGGTATTTTCTGCATATGTTGTTCTTTCAGTTTCCCTGTATCTTCCAGCAGAGAAAACTCTTATTTCCTTCAAATGCCCTCTCTCAGGCTTGATAAACTCTTCAGAACCATTAAGAATTTCTTTTGCTCCTCAGCCTTCCACAGCTGCTCGGAAAGGGGCAAGTTGTCCGGCAGCATTGAGCAGATTTAGTTCCAGCTCAGTTTTCCCTAGAGATCATTGCCCTTTTGGATGCCCTTGCTCCTACCCTCATTTGAGTGATAATTTCCCAGTTCTAAGTTGATGAGACCTCATCAGAAACCTTGACGCCTAACAGGCTGAACATGACCCAAAGGGTACAGGCTGCACTTTATCAGAGCTGCTTGTGGGTTTTTTGTACACGTGTTTTGTGACTCTCAAGCCTGTGCTGTTCTCAGAAAAGACAGTACCAGCACAAAGCTATCTTCTTTTCAATGAGTTTCTATCTGATGGGATATACCAGACCAGAAATCACTGATTCCTGTCCTTGGGAGTGTTATATCTCTCTCAAAGAGCTCACACATACGCTGAAAGGGCTATTTGGTGCTCCAGCAAAACAGAACGATCAAGCCCTTTCTACCACTGCCTGAAGAGAGTTTAGGCTTTACCTTTTTCTTCCATCTCTCTCCTCTAAAGGCCGCATCACCCTGAAGCAGCAATAGGACGTGGAGACCTGCCTGCCTCTTCCTTTCCTTCTAGCACTTAGGAAATGATACTCTGGTGGTTCCGTAAACCATCTAGAAACTAAAAGTGAAACTCAACAGAAGCACCTCCCAGATGGCAACAGCGGTACACCATCCCCCTCCATATCTCACAATTCTCAGGTTCTGAAAACCAACCCAAGTACGGCTTACCTGGATGATTTTCTGTACAGTCAGCTTCAGGATACGTCCAAGCAGAAAATGAAATTTCTGGAGACCTTCTGATGTGAGGCTGCCTTCTTCCAAACCTCTAGCTGCTGTGCTGCTTTGTAAAGAACTACATTCCTCTTGGGACTACAGTGCATTTGAACATTGTGGAGGGCAGTTCAACCTGAGGAGGGTCTTTCTGTCCTTCTCTGCCAAATAAGTGTACCAACACCAGTTTCATGAATAACCTTGAGATCTATGGATCAAAGAGGAGATTTACTGCACCTGCATCCCCCTGAGTATGGCTCGGCTGGGAACAGCTCTTGCACAGCGATAAAACAGAGCTCAGGTGAGGAACTGCCTTCCTTGAATCCTCTTGTCCCTGCTAAGTCCTCTACAGTTAACCTTTCCAAGTGATGTAAATGTTAGAGCGGGTTTGTTCGTGGACAGGATGTTTTTCAGACAGTGATTCGGCAACAGCCTGCTCCCCAAGAAGAAAAAGGCTATGCTGAGGTAGGTTTGTCCATGAACATAACCAAGACCTTGTCTCAGCTGAGTAAGAACAAGGTGTTTTATATGTTGTGTGTGAGCTTAAAGGAAAGTTGCCCCATTGAGAACGTATGGAGTACGAAAGACACGGGGTCCACTCTGGAAAAAAGTAAGAAAATGATCCATCTCTAGAAAACTTTTATTTTAGCATTATCAAATATCTAATGTGAAACGTGTAATAGTAAAAGTTTTGTTTGTTTGTTTGTTTGTTTTTAGTTTACTTTTTTGGAAAAAAGTAAAAAAGAAAATGGTATGATTATCTTTCCATACAAGCGTGTACCTCTCAGCTGTCTCCAAACCACAATTAGGTCAGTTTGCTCTGCCTTAGTATGGAAAGACGGAGTAAGCTACATAATAGTCAGGAATGCTGGGGTACCGTTGCCTGCTTAAAAGACAAAAGGATGACCTTCAGGCACTGATGAAAGTTTAGCTGAACCAGAAATCTGTCTTCTAGAAGAAAATGTGAGCATGAAGCACAGCTCTTGCAAGGAACTGTTCACATGTTATGGATCAAAAAATATCTCTCAGCTGCAACATTGGCTTTTGGAACAATGTTTGAATATGGAAGAGAAACCCAGTCTATTGTGTTTATTCTCTCCAGTCTTTCGTGGCAATCTATTGATCTGGAAATTACTAAACCAGTTTTCTTGGAAGCCTGTCAGAGCAGAAATTGAACATTCGGGCATGGGACGACTACTGAACATTTTTTCCATTGACAGAAGTGGGATTAGAGAGTGTCTGCTTCTCAGGGCCTGTGAACAGATCCAAATAGGTAAATTAATTAACAAGTATGAAAAATATGCTTGGTTTGCTGGTCAGGTGAAATGGAGGAAGAAAAGACCGCTAAAGCAGTGAGACCCACCTCCTCTCTAAACCCCAAACCCAACCCAATTTCCAGCCTAGGTTTAGGTTCTTAGAGAAACTCACCTCTGACGTGATACTGATCCTAGACTACTTTATTAATATCTTCCCTTGTGAATTGTTCTTCCCTTTTCCTTCACTCTAGTTTCCTTCTTCCATAAATCCTGCTTTGTATTTTCCTGCTCCATTTCCCACATTCACCTTCGTGCCGCTGTTGCGATACGGTTGAGGCCGCCTTCTGTTCCTCTGGAAAGTAATGCAGGATCTCATCGAATTTCAGTGCCACTTGAGGGAACAAGACCTTCAGGAGGTGTTTTTGGAGCATTCTGACATGGTCATATTAATGATGGCTCATGACAGAGTTCAGTCCCTGACTGAAACAAAGCTCCTTCGGTCTCAGGGATTTCTGAGCACTCCAGCGAAAAGTCAAGTTCTAGGAAGGAAAAGCGATTTCCCCGTTCTGATCCCTGAGTCAGAGCAGTTCCTGCCAGACCTGTCAAGGATGAAAAGTATTTCCCCCACAAGGCAAACCAGTTTTGTCTGAGAAGAAGCCTAATGGCCATTCCTCTGCTGACCTGTTCTGGAGAAGTGGGTGCTCTCTCTGGCACCAGCTCGGACGTACACTTTGCTTCCTGGAGGCGACGGTGCCAAGAAACACGGTGCTTCCTACTGTATGAACTGTGCTTTGTACTATATCAGTCTTATCTGCCAAGCCGTAGATTGCCGAGTTAATTCCTTACCTGCTTAGGTGTGGTGTGTATACAGCTGAGCGATTCTTTTAGTCACTGCCACGACAGATTCAGTTTGGTGCGTACTTGGTAGAGCTTTCTGTCACCTTTGGTTTCCAGCAGTCATCATTCACAGGGTCACAGGCTCATTGCTCCTGAATTATCTCACGGGATGTAGCTCTAGAGCACTCTGTAAGAAGTACTCAAACCCAGCAGATTATCAGCTGGAAGGTTCATTGCCCCTTAGAACTGTAGGACCCATTTTCAGGAAGGAGACAGGCAGAAACCTGAAAAATCTGAGGGGTGCATTAGGAGTGCTGTTTTCCTGTGACCTGGGAGCTTGCCTTTTGTCATGAACAGCAGTATTAATCTCACACGGGCAGTTTATAAAGTACAATACAGCTTCAGAAGAGCAGGGCTGAAGGACCTGTACCTATGCAAATTAGATGTTAAATGCCCCTTGTCTGCAAATTGTTTATAAAACGCACTTAGGAAAGAACCACAGCGGCAGATGGATGAACATTCTTGTAAGGGGAAAATAACCACAACAGCAACAACCAGTCCAAACGTCACCAGCCCTGTGAAGTACCCCCAGAGCGTGGCGGTGCGTGGCGGTACGTGCTGAACGAAGCAAACTGACAGCCTTTGCAGAGCCACAGGCTCGCTTGTCCCACAGGACATCTGTGGTGGTCGAACTGCTAAGAGCACTCCGGCTGCAAACACCTCCCCATGAATTCCCTCCGCCAAATGCAAAACTTCCACTTCTCATCCTTGAGACATGTCTCCCTTCACTGGTTCCTGCGCAGCTCCTGCCTACCCAGAAAATCGCTCTCTCCCTCCAAACGCAGCTTCCTACAGCTTCCCCAGAACCCGCTTCTCCCGTTCGTCATTTCCTCGCCTGACCTCTCTCTGTTGTCCAAGGGGCAGCCAGACTTTGGATTTCCCCCTGCTTAAATCCATAGGGAGATTTATGACAAATTCAGCTTTGTTTCCCTTCCTGGATGGGCACGTAGCATAAAAGCACCTTCCCAAGTACACGCTCATTCCCATGGCGTCCTGTGACTACACTCAAGAGACGCTTTCTTCCCGGTGCTGTTTAAGAGTGGGAGTACAGCTGTCTCAGAGATGCACACACTGAAATTTGTGCCTAATCCTCCCGTCCTTTCCCAGGCAGCATCTCCCACCACCTTGCATGGAACATGTGCACCGACACGGTGCACTGCCCGGGAGGTGATTCTAGGTAAACCAGAACTGCTATGTCCCAAACTAAAATTTTCCTGCTCCACGCAGAGACACAGACAGTACCTTAACAAACCAGTGCCTTTATGTGACTCTTTGCAAACAAGACATTGGTTTTACTGGTTTTCAGAGGAAAATAACTTGGGATTACATTTTCGACTGCAAGAGGCTACTCACAGCAAGAGCACGGGGGGAAAGAGACAGAAGATAACAAAAGCAGGTATTTGTTAATCTTCTATTCCTTTCCAAAACCTGAGAACATTCAGGAATATTTCCGCTGTGTCCTTCTCCTTCCTCAAGTTAGGTACTTGTTAACTGCATAGGGAGGGGGAGGAAGTTGCAGGGACGTCTGGTATAGACAAAGGAATGAGAAAATTGCTGTGTCTTCCAAGAATGGCAATGTTTCAGCTATAAAACTGAAGTGCAGATGTAAAAATTCTGCTGTTTGTTCTGCCTTTATAAAGTCAGGCCATTTCATAGCAGCAATTGTACTCTACCTTCTCCTATTCTCATTACAACAGAGCTGATCTGAATGAGAAATCGGAGCTTTAGCACATAACGTGGTCTGTAAGTTATCACCCTATTCTGTACCTGACCCTTTCAACGCCATCCCTTCTGATTGCCTGTTCCCAGACCAGCAAGGCAGCAATGTCCGCCTGTCCTAAAGCCCTGCTGGCCTTGGTCAGTCAGAGCCCTTTGATGGCCCTTTCCACTTGTTTCCTTTCACACGGAATTACGGTACGGTTCTTCCACCTCGCTGCCCTCGCCCGAGCACACACAGACCCTTCCAAACAAGCGTGGGGATGCAGAGTGAAGCTGACAGTCAGCAGCTCTGCTTCTGGGGTCAAGTCCTTCCTCGTGCTGTCTCTGGTGCCGAGTGGCAACAGGAAAGAAGTAAGGGGCAAATACGAAGGCACAAAGATAGTATCACCAGATCCGGCTGGCATTCAGCTATTTCCTAGCCGATTTAACAGTTCTTTGCATTTCACAAAACAGGCATGTCTGTGTCATCTATGGGTAAGCAGAAAACACAGCACTGAGAGGCTCTTCGGTACCATAACGAAGGAAAAAGCGTAGGTATGTGCCTGATCTTTCCTTTTGAACCCTCAGCACTTGCAGATCCCTCTCTGCCCACAGTCCACTCCGTTTTAAAAGCTCCACTGTTCAAGTCCAACTACCTGAAGCCTCCCTTGCTACTTTAAACTTCTTGCTTCCTATTGTTCATGTGGGACACCAGGAACACTCTGTTTCGTTCCTCATTTTAGCAGGCTTTTAAATATTTGAATGTTTTCATGTCCCCTCCCCCACACCAGGCAATTGTTTTGTCAGCTGAACAATCCCTACTCTTTCCATCTTCTCCTCCAAGCACGGTCATGGACCCTCTGAAGTTGTTCCACATCTTCCTTTAAATATTTTGCCTGTAAGGGACACGCTCACTCAGCTGAGGCCTCCAGACAAATAGGTTCTTTCTTCCCTGTTAAAATGTGCTGGAGTGATGCTGCTGACTTGGCAGCCCAGTTCACAATCTGCTGTAAGTGCCTGGTCTTTTCCCACCTAAATGGTGCACCTTCTTAATGACGGCGAGTTGTCTCCCAGGTCGAAGTTACAATTGCTCTTGTATTTCTACAAAATAAAGAGAGTTTAGGGTTTAGGAGGAATCCTCAGGTGTTTTCCTGCTCTTACATCAGAGCACAAGAACAAACGAGGAGACATCACCGGCATTTAAAATGCAAGAAGACACCATTCCCTAGGAAGCCTCCAGTTTCCTGAAAATCGGTGATTCAGGAGCATAACTAAATCACTTTTCAAAAGGAACTGCTACCCAGAAATAACTCAGAGTAGTCACGAAATCCCTTCCTCTCCCAGCCTCCATTTTCTATTTATCTGTGCCAGAATTTTGCTGAGTTGGCATCCCCTGCAACAGCAGTTTTCTTTGAGCTGTTGAAACGCAAACAGTCTAATAAAGAAAACCAATCTGTGGAAGCGTTTGTATTCCTGCACTTCACGTGCCTATCGGAGTTAAAACCACCTCACTATGCAAATGAGGATTAACATTAAAAGTGTGTTCAAAATGACAAGGCCTTTAACAAATGCACAGCCTGCAGCTGAAACAATCTGTCTTAAAGAAATGCCACTAACCATTAAGGCTAGATGACTCTTTCCCATGAAGCCAAGACTACAGTTTTAGTCATGAGGGATTAGACCACCCCCCCTCCTTTTTCTTTTAATGAAACTCTAAATAATCACAGTAAAAGTCGGTTAGTTCATAAACCGTGAAGAATGCAAACGATACATCCAGGGCAATAACACTAACATTAATTCATATCTAAACATTGACCCTTCAGAACTGTATGGCTTACAGGATTTGCAGAGCTGTGGACCCCAGCTCTTGCTGCTTACTGATTCCTTGTCTCCCATTACTTCTCCCCAGACCCAAGAGAACCGTGTCTGGTGTGCGGTTCTTTGCCCAGTTACAACCATTTCATGAATGATATGAATACTCTTCTATCAGCCAATTAACAGCACTGTCACAACCCGTGCTGGACAGAGCGAGGAGGGGTTGCGGAGAGTTCGGAATTCCCTCGACCTACATTAAGGTGAAGCGACGCCAAAGGATCAGTTGAACTTTTTATTTACGGCAGAAGCAACTTGAACTTAAAAGGCGTAACAGTAGGTGGCAAGGTTTCTCACAACAAGAACTGGCGTGATAACAGGTGGTAACCGATTGTCACCAAACATCTCCTGCAAGCCGTATTTATTTGGGGATCAGTTCAGGGGAGGAAACAAGGAGAGCCCTTCCGTTGAGTCAGGAGGTTCAGAGCGAACCCTCTTGCCTTCTAGGCTCCTCTCAGAGAGGAGAGTAGGGGCGGCTGGATCCACTCCTAGTCCCAGACTTGGACAGCGGTTGTGTGTCTAAAAGGAAGAGGTGTAGGGATTACGGCAAGAAAAGAGAAAAAGAGTGGGGGTGGGGAGGGGGAGAGAAAGATTTCACCAGTCCCGGGTCCAGCGCTGGTCCAGCCAGCCGAGAGCTCCCGTCCTGGGGGGTGCCCGCACCACCCGAGGCTTCAATTCGTGCCCTTTTGTAATCTCCTTGCCCCTCCTTCAGGCGGGCACGCGAACTCATTAGGCTAGTCGGGTGCCACGGGCGGTTTGTCCTTCCGGAACCTTCGGGGAAATGGGTCGATGGGCTTGGGGGTCGTTTGGGGAGTGAGTTCTCCCTCCCTGCAGGCGTAACCCTTCTGTGCTGGTGAGCTGCCCGGCTCAGCACAGCGGAGCAGGGACCTGCCCACCCTCCAGCAGCCTCCCAGGGCCTCTCACCTGCCTTTAGCTGCTGGGCAGGGTTCCTTGTTATGCAGAGTTAGTCCTTAGGCAGAACTTGCCCCACCACGGTGTTTGAGACATTAACTCTTTCAGTCTCTCGCAAACACCCACTAAAATATGCACAACCATGACCAGGGTCACCCTAAATCATTTTCCACGATAAAGCGCAGGTGCTGAACGTGGTTCTGGCAGCATACTGCGGAAAAATCTCCAGTTCCCCATGCTGCTGTTTCTCCAGTAAGAGAGAGGCCTAGATAAATGCCTTTCTAGTTATTTCAAGAGGCTTTGGGTTAGCCCCTGTTTGACTTAAGGTTGTTGTAGGTACAAGAATTACGCTGAAACTGGGAGGGCGTTAGAAGTACAAACAACAGGTTATCACTTAGAAATGCGCTAGCTGGTTAACCTCTGGGATTCTTTAATAAATCACTCCGTTGCTCACTGTTTAAACACAGAACGGATGAACAAAGCCTCTTATTTGTCCTTAAACACTCATTAGAGTAAACAACCTTTAAGGAACTTCTGGTTACTGACTATTGCTTGGAGGAAAAGTGATATAAGTAGACAAATAATCATGGTGGAAACCTTTGTCTCACTAAAGTCAATGAAGAGGAATGTATTGATTATGTACCTATGGCCTCAAAGAGACAACAATTTCCCACAGCCTGTCTTATTAGTGAAAAAAATCCACTGTGTAGTAAGCCCTGTATTGCTTATCATCTTCTATCTGGCTGAAAAAACACTGCAAGATACGTAAGTAAGGAAGCATTGAACTAGTTTGCCCATTTAATAATATATTTTTTTCTGTGCACTCTTCTGAAGGGACAGATATATTTAATAGAATTTGTAATTGTTTTTTGATGGAGCAGTTCTTATTAAAAATGTACATGTGTTGAAACCAAAAAAAAAACCCCACCCTGCAGAAATGCCACCTGGAATGACAGTTTTAAAATGGAAAATAAATTCACAGTACTTCTTTCAGTAGCTTTGAATTACTTCATAAGAATTTTTTTACATTAAATTGAAACAACATGTGCATATATTTAGCATGTCATCATAATATTTTATATTTTTCATGCAAACTTATGATAAAATTACTTAAAACCTTACAACGTTATCTCTTAAAATTTGTTTCAGCTTTGATATTGACAGGTACGGGCAGAGTTTTTTTATCTGTTGAAGGATAAACACCACTGAAAGAAAATCAGTTGTGTTGATTTCACCAATAAAATGCAGGTGGCCAACACAGAAGAATGATTTCTAAAGTTTCAGTGGTTATCAACATTTGTTCTTAGCCAGAGCGCTGCAAAGCAGTGGCGGTGATTATCAGAGGCAGGCACTTTGGAGGCGGGAGAGGTAGCGTGCGTGTTCAGAAAGAGATTTTCTGCTTTAGGTGCACTAATCCCTTGCGTCTCAAATTATCCCATGCTGAATAGACTTGCTCCTGGTTTCGAAGGTGCTGTCATTGAAGATTTTTCCTGAACTTATTTCCTCTCACTGACAACCGCTGACTCTCATCCTGCCCCCAAATTAAAATACCCACTTTCGGTTACATCCACCACGGTCTGCACAGTAGTTGGGGTAACGGTGTGTTTCTGCCTCTCCACCACACGTTCTTCACGGACCGTGGAATCCAGGTCTTTACCAGCTGTGAATTTTGCATGGACTCATGGGGAACAACTATGGCGAAAAGTCCGTCCTGTGCTGGTTTCCGTAACTCACTGTACTGAATGTTTTCAATGTACTGCAACCGAGTCAAAACATGCTGAAGGAAAGTAATGTCGTGCTTTACCAGAAAACACATTTGATGCCATCCCCTCACTCGTTTTGAATGGGATAAAGAAGCAATAGAAAAGAAGACATTTTGGAAAAATGTATCTCCCCTTTTTGATACACGAGTAGAAAAAGGTAGGTGCAGGTAAACTTATAGATTCTCCCAGTTTTGGCACGGTGCTTATCTGGGCCAATAGGCTTTGCGTATTTATGCAAAAAAGATGGTGCATGAATTTAGGTGACAGTAATACAGTTTAGGCAGAACCTCATCTTGAAAGGCGGCTGATGAAATATTCTACCAACACCTATCATACTAATTATGAGATGTAATGAGGAAAATCAGGCAAAGTGGAATGGCTGGTTCCCTAGTGACCACGGGTAATTTTAATAAGAGATGGCAATCGAACACATTAGTAAGACATAACTGTAATTCCATCAGTTTAACGCTGATTTAGAAACTCATCTGTGCTCATTCTTAGAGCTGCAGTCAGGAATCTCACTGAATATTTGGGGGAATTATTTAGATAAACACATGGCAAAATGGCCTCAGGTGTTCCAAATGCTGGCTGGAAGCCTGTAAGGGTGTTACCCTTGCCCCTTTACTGTTTTTCCTTCTAATAAATAACTTCATTATGTTTACGGAAATGGCATATTCTCTGGGAAACTGACATTGTAAGCAGGATACATTGTTTGTGTGCAGAGAGGTTCTGGATAGTGATTGGAATTAGGTATAACAGATGTCACATTAACGTGTGGCTGCTGAGATGACAGATGAGTGATTGCAGCATGGAAACATTAGGCAAGTTGGTAATGGGCTTCCTAACACATGCTGCTGTCGTTTCATATTCCTGGACTAGAAGAACACCCCGACTGAATACAGCAGTGAAACAGAGAGGAAAGCTGTATTACATTCAGTAATATTCCATAGTATTCAGTCATATTCAATAATATTCAGCATTTCGTACATTTCCTTGTTTAGCATACACTGGTGTATTATAACCACACTCAAGATATGTTCAAGTTACTGAAAAAAACCATTCCTACTGAGCAGGGAAAAAAGCCCAGCCCCCTAAAAAAGCCTGTATTTTCTTCTATAAGACTCCTGTTTAAGTAAGTACAGATACATTTCCCAATGTAAAACAAAATCAAAACAAAATAAACTATGAAAAAAACCTTAGAAAGCCTCCTGCATTCAACAGGTACAGGTGCTTTAAAAGATGCGTCTGATATTTGGTTACTCTGCTGCCTGGATTAGGCTCAGGTTCTTTAGTTTGGCGTAAACCTAAGGAAGTGACTCAGTCAAGTGGAGCAGCTTGATTATATGTCCCCAAAGATTCAACTGGTCCATCTTTGCACAGCTTCTCGGTGGGTGGTATCTTGGTCATGGCTGGGTTCTCTTAGGTTTGCTGTGACCTTGTTTTACATTTTGCCTTCAGTTCCAGCTGGAAGCTTGCTGGTTCTGGGAAGACCGAGAAGGACCTGTGTTTCTCTGACAAACAGTCTCACTTCCGACAGCAGCACGTCTGCTGGTGTCTCCCCGTTAACTCGACGGCCACGCTCGGGCTCAATCTCTTGACAAAGCCAAGAGAAACTACCCGCTGCTCTGGACCAGCTGGAAGCAACCGCTCCTCCTTGCAAAGCAGCCAAACCCAGGGAGCTCCTCTGAGCTGCCAGCAGCAAAGTCACTTTTTTCCTGGCTCCCATGCCGAGAAAGCCAAGGGGAGGAAGAAATAATAATTGGGGCACTACCAGCATTACTGGCGACCACTGCTATGTGCCTGCCAGTGAAAACGGGATTTAAAAAGGAGAGGAAATGAGGTCAAACTTGTTCAAGTGTCATTTCTGGTGTCTGTAACACCTCTGACAACAGGCATTAAGTACCAGTCCCAAAGTCCCTCTTGGGGATTATTATTGCACTTGTGAACTGTAGTTTTTCTAAGACAAAAAAATGAGGTCTCAAAATCTTAATTCTTCTCCTTATCCATTTTTACCATTTTTCCCCTTTTCCTTTCAGCATTGCTTTTGCTTCATTGATATTCTACAAGGTTGACTCCTTATACATTTGAAATAGGCTTGGAATCGAACTCTTGGCTTTTTTTTCCCTTGACAGCGCACACACTCTTCAGTAATCAAAGAGGTAAAAGGAGATTAAAACATGAGGTGAAATGAACTATGTGTATAAGGAGAAGGAAGGAAGACTGGACTGAACAGGTACAGCAGACACACAGTGCACAGCATGGATGCCATCTGTGCACTCCCCAGGTTTTATCTCACTTTACAACAAAATGTTCAAGGCTTAATAATCCAGAATGTATCACGCGATGACACTTACTCATCAGTTGTAGAGATGAATACCTTCTGCTAAGATTCTTATTGCTGCTGATGGGTTAGTGAAAAATGTTTCCTGCGTGACTGTTACTTTAACAGGAGATCACAGGGTCCCTTGCAGGGAACCTCTGATGTGACAGAAACCTGCCTTTTTCCTCTCTTGACATAAGGTCATTTATCTGGGACAGTAACTTGCGCTAGCAATGCTGCAGGGACAAAGCAGCCTGATAAGCCTCCAGCAAAGTAGTAAAGTCTCATATTAGGGGTTGGCCGAGTTCTGCGACTGACTTTCCCCATGACCTTGAGCAAGTCCTCTTCACCATTTTCTTCTCAGTCCCTTCATCTACCTGCCTCCGCTCCCCACACACCTATGGGTGCCTGTGCACAAAAGTTGCCTTCTGCAAGTTTATGCTAGATTCTCACTCTGTTCGAGGAGTCCAGAAACTGCTATGATACTAATAAGAATTTGCGGCCCTTTATGACAATCTGAAGACCCGTAAACAAAGGCAATCACCCCTTCAGCACATCTTTCCAGTTATGTCTGTGTCTTGTATAGCTTTATTTGTCTTTCCAGCTTGACAGATGTTGTACATCACTTCTTTAACTCAATGTCACTATTCACACTGCAGATCTCTTTCAACAAGGTCAAAGTAAAGAGCTTTCCAGTACTGCAGGCACAGTGACCTTAACTAATGCATGTTTTAAAAGTCAAAAGATCCTAGAGACCTATAGCAAATTCTGTATCATCTGCCCAGCTCCTGAGGTATAAAGGCCAGATGCCTTTGGCCAGGCGGCTCAAGGCGAATAGAGAGGTTTGATTCCCTCGGTTGTATCGGTTGAAAAAGCAGGTGCTTCTCCAAGAGTGGTGGTAAGTCCATGCAGTAACAGAAACACACCCAGACAGCTGTTTATCCTGCTCTAAGATAAACACTGACTTTTCTAACGGAAGGGGAAGACCCCAGGCAATTCCTTTTAAGCTCACTGCCCAGCTTCTGTCCAGGTAAGTCAAGTGAAAGGAATCCAGCTCGTAAATCCCGTAAGCCAGCAAAGCTCCCTCCGTCGTCAAAGCGTCGCTGTTGCTCGTGCTCAGGACGGGTACCTGGAGAGGTGAGCACCGGCCCTAAAGCTGAAACGAGTCCCCTGGGGATGGCATGGGGGAAGGGGTTTCTGATCTGCTGCGTGTGCCCTGGCCACCCATTGCCCAATGCAAATATGGAACGGGCTGAGCTGCTGTCCTTCAGGAGACGCAGCCAGAGCTGCCGTTTCTGAAGACTTCTTTACAATGTTAAGCCTTTAGAGGAGAAATGCACCAATAGGTCTTGGAAAGAGGCCAGGAAGCCTGCCCGAGGGAAAGCTGTAACCACTTGCTCTTGCTCCTTCTTCTGGTCACGGTCCGATCAGCAAATTGCACCGTTTTATCAGGACTGCCCTCGCTCTTCAGCAGCTCAGGGTCTGGTAGAGAGGTGAGAGGCAAGTCTGAAATGCCTCTGCACGAGACAGGCCCTGGAAAACCTGTCTGTTTTATCTGGGTGGCCTTGAATCTTTATCAGTGTTTGTAAAAGGCTGCAATCCCAGTTTGAGACAGGAATCTGCGGTAGGGGCATCAGCAGCTGAGACTCGAGGGAAGAGCCAGCTGAAGAAACACTTCCCTCTTCAGCACTTGTCATTGGTGCCTCTAAACAGCTCTTTACTCAAAGTAAAGCAAAACTGATGCTGCAGCACACAACCAGCACGGCATTTCACCTTCTGCCATTTGCTGTGGCAGAGTACTGCCTAACAGTTTGAAATTTAATCATAACCGGTGTTACTACTTCTGTTTACAACAGTAGGTCTTCCTAGCACTCATATTCCCAAAGTGAGTTCAACTTCTGCAAATGACAATAAATTGAAGAGCAGTTTATATACTTACATTTCGCCTGGTCTGCACAAAGGAAAAGGTTCACTGAGTATGGATAAGGGATTTTAGGTCACGCAGCCAATGACCACAGCACGTAATCCCTCCAGAAGTCCAAGGCACCCGAAAAGCAATGGGCATGTGTTATTTAGGAGCTATACACAAGTGGTTTAGATTGTCAGAGAAATATAAAGAGAACGAAGGTAGAGCACAGTTCAGCTCTGAAATCACAGTCCTCCTTGAATCACAGAGTGTGCGATATTGCTGCCGGTGCACCGTCCTGGTAGCAACTGGCACTCGCTGTTCTTCAGCTCCCAGCAATCCCACAACGAAGGGATCTCCCGAGAGGCCGGGCAGGGTAGATCGTTGTTTGATCTTCTCTGTGTTCACAATGGCTACACCAAAAGCCCACCGGTACGCCGCTGGGTCCTTGAAGGACCCTCTCCTGAGGCAGTCTCTGCCAAGGACACACGGGGCCTCTGGGCCGGTCACAATGGGGCGCTTTTCCCGCTTGTCCCCTGTGAAGCTCATCTCCAATACAGACAATTCTTGGCATCCCCCTGTCGCTCCAGAGATCCAGATGGGTTCTGTGCCCCATACCCCGACGGCACCAGCATACGCTCTGCACCGGTGTCTACCAGGGCCTTATACTTCTGTGGGTCTGATGTGCCAGGCCGTCCAATCCACAGCATCCAGTTTATCAGATCATCCCTTTCCTCCTCCTGGCCGAAAGCAGTGACACTCTATTGCTCTTCCTTGTCAGAGTCCTATTCACCGTCTGACCCTTGCAGTGCCAGACCAGAAGTCCCCTGACCGGAATCAAGGGAGGTGATTTCAGTTCCTCTATGCCTGGCAGATCGCGGATTGCCTTCTTGGGTCTCTACAGCAACTACGCTGACAGCCTTCATGGGTGACCTCCTCTTAACAGCTGTCTTCCCTTTCATTTCACATACAATGGCTTCCAGCTTAAAGGCGGGTTCACCACCCCGCTTGCTCATGTCCTCCCCCGGTCATGCAGGAGGAACCAGAGCGCACCACGTAGCATACGCCTGGGGCTCCCTTTCCCTCTGACCGGGGCAGGAGAGGACTGATCTCATGGGGCACCCCCAACAGCCAAGGCACTGTCCCGTGGGGATGAGGAGACGCAGAGGTTTTCTTCAGAGTTTTGGAGCCAAGACGACACTCGCTCCACCGTTGGTTTACCCATATCCGGGCAGTACATTGCTGCCGAGCTGTTAGAATATGACACTGGGGTGCTTTGAACCACCTTCCTCCACACAACCCAGGGGCACAGGACATCCTCTGGATCTCTGGAGACTGCATGATCCTCTAGATCACTGTAGATGACTTCCAGCACCGCTAACTCTCTCAGGTACTGGATGCCTTTACCTGCAGTAGTCTACTTCCCTGGGGAGTTCACAAGATTGTCCTTGAATGGATGGCTTGCCCTCACGCTTGAGAAAAGCCATCTCCAGAGACTGCAAATTGCAGTTTCTCAAAGGCCTTTCAAAGTATTGGAAAGCATTTCAAGTGCTATGTCAATTAAAAACAAAAAGCACAACAAAAAAAAGCCTCACAAGAAACAATAAAAAAGACCCATGGACTTGTCCTTTTGGAAACAAAGAGTCACTGAGCTTTTGATTTCATAGTTTCTCAAAAACGATGCTTAAGTGCATTCCCTGCCTTAGTCACAGAGTATAAAATAAAAAGGAAACTTAGAGTTTATTTGTGTTTTCCCATGTAGGACTCCAAGACAAAAAAATGAACGCCTGTGCTATTGAAACCAGTCCCCTGTAGTTACAGGTGTCACTCAATAATTCACATTGCCTCTACCAAAATCAGGATTTCCAGTCAAATACCATACAATATATCTAAATTTGTGCTTTCATGGTTTTCACATGTTCTCATTTCCTCCTAGCTTTCGTAGATGCAGAAAAAGTAGTTCTGTATCAAACAAAGGCTGAAAGTACACAAATCAAGGAGCCAAAATGTTATAAATGCCAATCCACAAAATTCCGTAAGACCTACAAATATCAGCGACCCTGGCAATGCTGCATTCATTTGGACATTCCGTGATTCTTCTGTAAGAACCTGCATCAGCCTGGGTGACTGACTTCAGTCGCCTTTGGACAGGGAGAAAACCATCAAGAATACATTCAATTTGCCGATGTGCTGTGACTTCCACCGACTTCGCTCTGTTCTCAGCTCATACACGATGTTAACCAGCAGAATTAGACCTAAGCTATGAGCATTTCAAAAGCATGATTTCTGTCTAGTTATAAGGTCCAGAGTTGATTCATGAGTTCACTTTGAGACTTAAAAAACTCCAAAAAATTAGCAAAGAAAAAAATTCAAGCACATATGCTTATGCACAAGCATGAATTACCTAAAGCCCTTCAAGCTTGCCATACTGAAGTATTTTATTCCAAACATTGCTCATTTATTTTTCGAATCGGAATTCATAATAGACCGAGGGGGATAATCACCAGGTTCATTACAGTGCATTTCTCTGTTTGAAAAATTCCATTTAAGACCTAATGTCTTGAAATATGTAAACTTAACATTTAATCAGACAGCACCATTTTCTACAACCTGTTTTCCAATCAATGCTGCAATTACGGATCAGCAAACACCACTCAGAAGCAGGTAGTAGCTAGTGATAAGTCTCTGGTTTAAAATTTCAGACTTCTTGAAGACAATTAAACACAAGTTTATAGCCTTTTGAAAGAAGCATAAACTGACTAGAATGCTATCTTTAGAAGGTAACAGTTGATTTTCATTTTGGTGCAGTCAAGGTTCCTTTTACTGAATAGTCTTTTGTAATGAAATATGGTTTTCTTTCAAAACACTGAAAAAAATATTTTTTCTCATCTGTTATTTGCAGGTTTTGACAAAAAATAACTTCCAATTTTAACTCAAATTCAGAAATATTTTAAAAATTTTAGCTATCACTGAAACTGTTTGCTGATGATATCCCTGTGTTGCCTATGACATTTTGGAAAGCACAATTACATATTTTTTCACAAGAGTCCAAGCTGATCCTGCAATTTCCGTTTATGCATTTTGAAAAAGCATGCACTTGACAAGAATTAAAACATACTCTCAAGCATTACTCTGGAATTCTGCAGTTAGTATATTAATAATGACATTTCATTAAATAGAAGGGAAAAAAAAAAAGCAGCAGGTATCTTCCCTATGTTTTGATGCAAATGAATGTGGTCAGATGTCTTTAAAAAAACTCAAACAACAACAACCACAACAAACAAGACAAAATAAAAGGGGTACATGTACTGATCGGGAACAAAAAGGTCCTTGTTTTGAACAACAAGCTGTTTCATGCCCTTTATTCAGAGTATCTTTATGTTCCACCAAGAGATCTGGAACATACATTAAGGTATCCAAGATTTTAGATGAGTAAATGATGTCATCAACAAAAGAGTTAGCAATTAACTTACGTGCAGCAGGTCTCCAGCTGTATCAGGCTTTTCAGTTGCTTACACAACCCACTACTTGTGGAAATGCTCACGTTCACTGGGATGCTCCAAAGACCCTTGCATACACCACCATCATCAGGTAAGATCGTTTTCCCAGTCCTTACAGATTGTAAATAAAGGAATCAGCCTTTCTGTGTGAACAGCATCTGACCCAGTTGACCCTGATCCCTCCAAAAACAGAATGCAGAATTTCCAATCAGAAAAAAAGCTGAAAACCAAACCTTTGACAGTATAACCACTCTGCTAATTCTTCAGGTGTTTTCCATCTACTTTTCCTTACCCAAATTTACATAGCCCATTAGTAATGTCATTCCGGTTAATCTTTGCCCGGGAGATACCCTGAATAATTTGAATTCCTTCATAACCACAGTAGCAACTTGTCACTGCATTTAAGTATCTGAAATCCCCAAACAGACAAACCTATTAGGGGTGTCATGAGTTACAAAAAACCCCATCAGTTCATTTCTGTGAAGACAGCATATTTTTCCCTTCAGTCCCAATGCATGGGGCGGCAGGAAAGGGCTTTACTCTTCAAGCAGCACTTCTGCTTCGCAGAAAAATACCTCTGGTAGTAAAATTCATTAAGTAAAACTAAGCGTGGCACTCTGAGCTTACTTAGCACTTCCACAGATGCCTTTGGAAACCTTGCTCATGGTACCCTTCATTGGCTGTCAGCCAGATCACAGGTATTACCTCAGTTCTGTATTTGCCTCCACTAATTTCAGATAGCCCTTTGATTTCCTCCACGATGCCAGCAAACAGTTTGCCCTGGCTCAAAGAGCTGCCAGCCAGCTAACTCAGATTTCTTGTATCAGTATTTCTCTTACTGGCTTGGACTGGACAACTAAAAACCACCACAAATGAAATAAAAATCGGGCAGACTGAAAACTTGCTTGTGTGGCCCATAAAGTTCCTGAAAGGGAACGTTTCCCTCTCAGGCAGTAGAGACTATACATACCATATGACATGCATAGGTAGCTAGATTTCAAGACCTCGACTCAGCATAGTTAAGTTGATACTGAAAAGGCGTGTATGCAAATGCAGCGAATGATTCCCCAAGCATGGTTTCGAATGCCATTGCTGGCCCCTTTGGTAGGGAAGTCTCTTTGTCTCATGCTGCAGGAGGTCTGATACAGTCCCCGTGAAAATAACTGCCAGAAAAATGCTTCCGTGTTTGCCAGTCATCCGAATGCCAGAGCTGGAAACGCAGCTTGCAAAGCTTCGTCAAATTCTCTGTAATCATCCCCTATTGCTCTGCTCGCTGAGTTCCGTAACGCATAAAGAATACAGCATGGGGAAACTAGGGATCAAGCAATGGCAGATGAAAAGTAACTCTCTGTTTTAAGAGTGGAAGCCTAGACGCTAAGGTATAACATGACTGACAAGCTAGTTAGTGCCTCAAAGACCGAGAGAGAAAAGTTATTTCGTAATGTTAATCTTGATCTTAACCGACACTAAAAGATTCCCCCTAAATCCTTGCCATCCGTGAAAGAATGCGAAGGTGTAACATAGTTGTGCCATGTGTAAAGGGAGGAATACGGACAGCTCCAACTACAGCCATGTAGCAGCCAATATTTGATAAACTCTTCCAAAGCAGTGAAGCTTCCTCACTATGAGTGGGGGAGCAGGGGGAGAGGCTGGGGAGGAAAAATTTCACTTTTGCCTTGACTTCTCACCTAAGACTATCCCAGTACAAGTCCCATGCCCGAATTATACCCCTCGCTTACAAAAGCAATTCTGCAGAAACGGACGGCTCAAACAAATCAGAGGCCAATGAATTTGAGTCTTGTTTGAGTCACATTTTGCCATTATAATACCCATTACAATACAAAATGAAAGCTCTTCTTTCAATGCACTTTTTCTAAAATAAAACCTGTTCCAGTGTTTCCCTCTTCTACTCTCAAAACACTGTTTCTGTGACAAGAAAGATTGATTTACCGACATGTTCCTTCAGCAGCACTGTATTTTTTCATGCACAAATATTTTGCCGACATTTGTTTCATGAGTTTTACGTCTCTTACAACAGAATAAGCAAGAAGAAATAATTGTTTAAATCTTTCCAATTGTGTCTTCACCTTACTGAAGAGGCCTTGAAGAAAAGGCAGAAGCGATGTGCTGGAATGAAATACTACTATCTTCTCATAATCTCAGCTTGATAACATATGCTTAAAATAGTCTGTAAATAGAAAAGTTGTTGGTTTTGGGTGCAACTATCCCAGAACAGCCCAAGGGATACTAACTTTAGCACATGAAATCCAAGATTTGCCAGAATTATGCTGATCCTTGGTTAATTTGGGATCAAGAATCCAATGACTAAAATGTCATTAGTCCACAAAAAAATCCCTTACAGGTGACCTACGTCATTCATGACTGAAGAAAAGTTGGAGCCTGATTCATGCAAAAGACCCCAGAGAGACAGCACAAAGCACAGTATAAAAGTTAAGGTTAAAATGATTCCTATTATTCCTATGTGCAAGGCATGCATCAAGTTACAAACCTTGAAAACTCTCTTCTACGTGTCATCTCATGTCTCCTCTACCAGGATGCAAGGGAGAAAACTGCCTATTTAATTGCCTGCAACACCTCCTTGTGACATTTCGGGTTCACTTTCCTGCTGCATTGTTCTTTGATGAGGGCATAAAACAGAGTTCATATTGTGAAACTTGCCCCAGGCTTTGCTCAACAAATCCTTGATAGGCTCGTGCAGGTGTGAAACTGTCGTACCTTGAATAAAAGCTGAAGTCAAAGAGAACCTCTTTCAATTTGTACGTTGTTGTCTATTATACTCAATGTGAAAAGGTGATAAAATACAACAGTTTTTTCTGTAGTGATCATCATTTGCATAAAGGCAAGCTGTGGAAGGAGTAACGCAGTCATAGGTAGAGGTGCTATTTACATGTGTTAAATACTTCTGTAACGTATGCGAGCACCATCTCATGTAATGAATACATTTATCCTAAGAGTGCTAACGAGATGGAGATGGTTCATCTCCCGATGGGTGGCATCTAAGCCAACAAATGATTTGTTCAAGGTCACATCTTAGCCATTGCATCTTTTCTAATTCATACGCTGATATCCGAATGCATAGTGCTTGGAAGACTTTCCATGTTACCCTCAGAGATGTCTTTCTGACTTATTCCTTCAGCGTCCTCAGAAACTTCTACCACCCCAAGAAGCAGATGTCTGTCCCGCCCTGCCTCTCAGAGGTCTGAGACCGCCCCACTGCCCAGGGATATACATTACCGACCACCCTTGTAAATGGGTGTGGAGACCCGTCAGGCCTTGGGGTTTGCTGTTGGGGAAGGCATTGTACAAAGCTGGAGGAGTTCTTTTCTCAGCCTTTGGCTCTTCATTCAGAAGCAAACCCATGTTCCCAGGTGCTTGAATTTAAGCTTGTCCTGCTTCCCAGGGACTGTCTGTTTTCCTCGGCACTACCCAGTCCCACTTGGAAGTGCAGAGTGGTTTTGGAGTAGCTCTGAAAAGGCAAGGGAGGGAGTTTTCTGTCCTCTCCTCTTTGACAGGAAGGGTTTGTGTTCAGAAGAGAGATAACGTGGGAAAACCCGGTTTCCCATTGGCTTTAATGAAGCCAGGGATATGTTTTCAGCCTCAGTGGCTGGCTGGTGTATACTCTTGGCCATGGTGATGTCAAAGTTTTGCTGCTGTTCCTTGGCAAAATGAGAAGCATATCAGAATGTCAATAAAACATCTAGGACGTGTTTTTCACTACCAGGAGTTGCATACAGCATGTGTTATGGAGAAGCATATATTTTATTTCTGTGTGGTAAAGGTTAGGAAAGCAGCATCTAAAGAGATATTAACACCATCAGCAAAAAAATATATGACAGTAATTAAAACACACTTCTGCATCCAACGGCACTCTTCTGTAGGATGTACCAAGAACATAACTGTAGGCACTATTAAAGTATACATTTCATTTCTCGTTTTTTCCCTCCAGTAATTAGAAGCAGGTAGAGTAGGTTAGAAGTGTTTAAATGTACTACACGTTAAACAAGCTGTAACTCACAAGAATGAGGGAGACAAATGGGTGGAAAAGAGAGGAGACCGGAAGAAGAAGAAGAAGAAGAGAATTAAAAGATGTGACTCTGTGCGTACAATCACATGCAATTCATTCAAAGTTATATGTAAGATGAGGTAACATTAATGTCAAGCAGAAAAGCAGCCCTGTTTGTGGGACCGTGCAGCAGGTAAGCAAGCTAAGGAAGCACCCTGTAATCCAGGCACCTGCAATCTATGGCTATGCAAATTTCTTTCTGTACTTGTAACTGCTTTCCAATGGCGTTTCTCTTTCACTTCTTCAGACAGCTGAAAACTCTGTAGACCCTCATGCAAGCAATATTCTGCTTGCTTACGGGCTTTAGATTTTCCACAGAATGATGGAATTGTCCCGTTTGTTTCAGTACACATGCTTAAATGTGTAAATCGCACCCGTGATCATCTGATGTCATGCTGGGTGAGAAAGGGGAAAATTACCAAAGATACATGCTTGCCGCTCTTCCAGGGAAATCGATACATTCCCCCCAAAGAACCACCTAATGAAGAGATTTCATTTACAATCAATCTCAAACATTTAAATTACATCATTGATTTTTTTTTTTTTTGGTGGTTAATAGTACTTACCGCTGGCATTCTCTTTAGCTTGTTTTGACCTTTTTATTTGTGTGGTTTGTTTTCTACCATTCTTCCTCCTGTGTGCTGAACGTGAGGGTGACAGGACAAAACTGGCACCTCTGTGACCAGTTTCTGTTAGTAACAGCAATGCGATGAGGGTATCTCAGCCCCGCTCGCTCTGCCAGTGACGCCTACTGATACTCCCCTGTACTGGCAGGACTTTTAAGGCTCCAGCCGCAGGAATAATCTTTGGCTTTTGTTGTCACTGAATCTTCTGCTCAGAGAAGAGTATTTCAGGGGAGATTTTACCTGCTAATGACCTGCGGGGCTGTATGTCAGGTAGCAAAGAGATTAGGCAGCGAATTCAGAGAAACTAGTTCTGTAATCTTGGTTCCAGGTGTCATAGCTCTCCATCCTCAGCAAATACAGCAGCTGAGACTCCGGCATGCCAAGAACGAGCCCCTGTGGAAATAGAAGCCGGTAGCTTAGGACTAAGCCGCGCATTTGGAGAAACCTTTGGCACTGAAAGCCCTTTGTTAAACAACAGGATGACATTTATCTTCGTTTCTTGAACAGTATGGCAACCAGCCTTTTGTGTAGCATTATCAGTCCCGTGATACCAGTATTTGTCTTACAGACGCTGCTGAAGGCCCCCTTCCACAGGTCAGATTGCCGAACAGGGGAGATCCTGCCTCGCAGACCCCAAAATCTAACATCCAAGTAAGCTTTAAATCCTGAAAGCAAACACCTCCAGATCCACGCTCTGACAGGCTAAATTAATTCAATGGGATTACCATACACTGCATGAAAAAAAGCACACATTTCATTCCTTGCAGGATCAGTGCCTTCTTCATATTGCCGTCCTGTTGCCAATAGATCTGAGTTACGGTCAAATTACAGGACAGATGCTAGAAATTCCCCTCAGAGTTTAATGAGCCATGGGTTAAGTGACAGACACATTTGCTTAAGCACGCCAGTCTGACGGGCATTGTCATTTAGCCTGTGAGATGACTCAAATATGCCTTCCCCATTTACAATGCATATCAGTGTATTATTGTGAATAAATGTCAGCTAAAGGCACTAAACTCTTTCCCTGGCTTGGTGGAATACCAGTAACTTTTGATGATTCTGCGTTAGGAAAAGCCGTGCTTCTTTGTATCTTGACCAACTAGTCTTCAAATACACTGAACGCGTCCTCTGAGAAATCACTAAAACTGGAGAAATGAACATAATCACAGTTCATGCTACAGTACTGGAAAATCAAATCATTAGTTTCAGACATTATCTCCCCAAGTCCGTCTATAACCAAAAGGAAATGGTACGTTTGTCTTGCAAACAAAGACAAAAATTAACAAGTCACGCTATGACTTAAACAAGGACTGCAGGAGCATTTGTCGTATGTCAGAGTATACTCGGAAGGATATTAGTTTGGGTTTGCTTTTCTTAAAAAATAGCCAGAAATGTTTTTTTCATTTTTTTTAAACAAACGAAAGCAAATGTGAGAATTGAAACACTGATTTCAACTCCAGATAAAAGTGTTGTTAGATTGCACAGAACCTGGAGAAAGTTACACCAGAAGCTGCTTTGAAAGATTCAACTTCCAGAGGGAAGAGGAGCAATTTGAGCAGTTTACGTGACCAGCTACATAATTTGATCATGCACAAATTACACTCCAGAAGCATATTTTTTGCTATAATCAGCTATTGCACTTTCTTACGAGTCTTCTACCACAATACCCGTGTTTCTTTAACCTTGCTCTATGTCCCTGACTCGTACGTCTTTAGCAACTTTAATGAACAGCAACAAGGAGAAGTGGTTTATTCACAGGGAAAAAACAGTCATCATACTCCCAAACCAGTCAGCAGCTTAACTATCAAAATACTTCTGGTTACAGCTGGTTACTAACGAGACCGTTTTTGTGCACACTTGTCTCTTCCACCAAGCTGTAAAGCACTGGTAGTTTATTGCCATGACACGTTTACTTCCGCAGTATTGCTGATGGCTGCAAGGACAGTGGGATTTCCTCCAGAGGGCTGCTGGACTAACCATCTGCTGCTATGATGAAAAGGGACTGGAAATCAGCTCACTTAATGGGAATCCAGCATAGGAAGTCAGATGCCACCACTCAGAACCTAGCTGTTCAGGGGGCAGTGTCAATGTACCACCTGCCACCAGATGGGAATGCATGAGAAGTGAGGTATCTTAAAGGTCCTGTCAGAACCCGAGAAAAGGGCACGGCACCCCACAGGAAGATCTGGTATCTCCCAGAGCAAAACTCAACCCTAAGTTATGCAGCTGCTTTCCATTATAAGGTTTTTGCTTCTTCCCCGCCGCATTATGACAATGCTGTCTCCTGGAAATACGTTGACTCTGGATTAGACAAAGCTTTATTTTATAGGGACCAAAATCCCAATGTCTAAAAATTACCACAGCAGAAAAGAATCCAGCCCAAGGAAGAATTTGACCCTCTGTTCTCAAGCAGAGTGTTCCGAGTTTACAATTAATTTCTTTCCCCATGCTGTGTTCAGCTCAGCTCTAATTAAAGTCAAAAAAAAGGCATTTTGGCCAGCTCCTCAGGGAAAGCAGCACCCAGGAAAGAAGAAGATAGGACGGCTTCAGATCACAAGAGTTGCTTTTAGCTAGACAGGTAGAAAATGCCAGGAAACCAGGAGGTGCTCTTTCACATCCTTCTGCAGGAGAATGACCAGCCCACGCATCTCTGCCCCAGGGAGAGCATTACTAGGGAAAGAGGAGAGCAGCAGCGTGGTGACACAGGCACCTCCCAGAGAAAAAGGAATTTTATTTTATGTCAGAAAGCATGAACACACATGAAGAGATTAAGACAGAGAGAGAAAATTCTTCATGTCCTTCTCAATTCTAACTCACTTCTGACATATTCTTCACATCCCCAAAAGGGCACAACTAAGCTTATGATGCAGAGCTCCCCAAAAGGAGGGGAAAAGGCAGGTTTTTCCCCAGCCGCATAACATACATGGCGCATACCACTCACCACTTGCAGCAAAATCCTATGCTAAAAGTGTTGCCAGAAAGTAGCTTCTTCCAGCATACACTCCTCTGACAAGACTTTTGAGCGACTGATTTTCTTATTTGAGCAGCAAAGAGTGCGAGGGTGGTCCTTCGCAGAGTGACGCACTGAGATCTCTGCCCTGGAGTACCGAGGCTCCTCCTGAATCCCAGTTCAGTGAACCTGTTAATGATTTATATTTTGTAGTCTTTTAATGGGATGCAAAACCTCCTCAGATGTGCTCTGTTGTGTTAGATGATTTGCTCAGCAAAGAGAGTTTGAGAGGATTGAGGGCGGCAGGGAGTTTTTTTGTGTAACTGGGGTAAAAACAGAGGGTTGAATTCTGACTAGTCCCTGCAGATAAATTTGAAACACTTCCAAGGAAAGTTAAAGAATGAAAAGCTTGTTTAAAACCAGAACAATTTAACTTTTGCTGTATAAAGCTGCAGTGATCAAAGCTAAATGTCTCTTACTGAAAAGCAAGCTCATGTGTTGATAACTGGACTGTTTATTTTTTCCCCGTTTGCTCTGAATGCACAATGGAAACCGAGTTAACACAAATTTTCTCTGCCATTTTGTTTGTAAGTCAAGCAGATCTGCATTTGAGAAGAAAGGTGTGATTGCCACAATTGAAAAATCAGGAGAATGTCTCTATGCTCTTATATGTAGAGAAACTACATTTCTGGCAAAATGTGAATTGAAAGGGCACTCTGGTGAAATGCTGGAAGAGTGAACTGTAAGACAAATTGTTTTCTGAAGATTGTTCCTTAAAGCAGCCTTGAAAGATTCAGTTTTCCGTTCTTTGAGCCTCTGAGTTTCAGTGTTTACTGCTGTGCCCAGCAGCCTTGCCTGCAAACGCTCGCCGTTTTTCCACAGACATTGCCCCCAAGTTGAAGGCTCGAAGATCCATTCTGACACCCCCCATTGAAGAAAAAGCTCGTCCGTAGCTAATTTCAATTTCTTGTCCCACGCTAAGGAGGTAATTCCTCTGAAAAGTAGGATTTTACTCCTTTCTTGGTCACTTTGCTTTTGTTCAGCTGCTGATACAACCGTAGGGAATTCTGTGGAAAAAACCCTTTGACAGGCACAGCTGGAATAACCCGTGATGAAGAAGCATCTGCTCAGGAGTTTACCCCTCACTCGCAGAAACACTTCTTGCATTTCCACCCCGGGTCCATGGGGGCCCAATAAAGTGCCCTTGCGTAACTTGGTTTCCAGTCCCTTTGTGCCCCTCGTTTCAGGTGTAAGGAATGTAACATTTTGAGTGGCAGGTCTTTAGGGGCAAAACCTGCTGCAAGGAGAGTCAATGTGTTTGGGTTCAGATGCCGAATTCTGACTAGAAGCAAGTGCTACAGCAATAAAGCTCACCGTGTTCGGAGTTCCTGCAGTTATAAGACAGCAATATTCCAACGACACAGGGACCGCACTCGGCACCGAGCAGAGGGTTGAACATCCTCGGTTAACGGAAGTTTTGAGCATAAGCCGTCAAGGCTGGTCAACAATGGGCAACAGCCACAGGAACACGCAGGAAGCGGTATCTCTAACACATATATGCTGTCGAGGAAAACTAAATGGATTTGTCAAAAATAAAATCGTCTCAAATCCACGTTGACTGGTACTGATTTTCTCATATTACACTACATTCCTGTTTCAAAAGTGAAATGGAAACAAATCCCCACCCCACCTCCCACCCCCAGAAGAGGTTTCCTAAAAATAGGAATTGAGGAGGTTGGCTTGCAATTCTTCAGCCCTCTTTTTCGTTCCACCAAAAGGAGGACCCCCCCCCCCCAGATACATGGCTACAGAGACAGCGTGTCTGCCGCTGTCATTTTCATCCTCTTTTCTTATTTTTCTACCTCCTACCCGCTAGTGAATGTCCCACAGACTCAGGCAGGAGAACTTAGATCCTCCTCCACAAAAGATGGCATGCAGCTAAGGGTATAGCTTGATTGCTAATAAAAACCTTCAAAACTGACAGCATGAAAGTCTCACACACACGAAATCACATGGCACCTGAAGAATCCTGCTCTCAAATCCTCAGAGATGAGTTTTGACTTCAGCAGCTTTCATTCCGAACTTGCGTAATCATAATGTTATTCCTGTTGATCAGGCACAACGTTTTGGAAACAAGACATTCAAAATCACAGCCAGTCCCCCTGACTCTTTGCTGAACGTCCATAATTTGGAAGTTTAGAGCATTTTTTCCTATACAGGCAGCCATACAGAGGCCCTATGAATATCGTTTTCTTGAGCACTCCTCTTTGAAAGCCCCCAAACAGGGGCTTCTGTAAAATGAAAGTGAAAACCTGCGACAGGCAGCAGTATTAGTTACAACTGTTCTGAACACAGAAAACTGGCTGGGAAATTCTCTCAAATGCCTCTAACGGCTGTCACGTTTCACTGCCTGACACTTGCATCAATCAAATTGTCAAGAGGTTTCACTGTCTGCAGCTCAAATTATATTGCAAAAAGAGAATGAACACTGCGTTTAAACACAGGCAAAGTACCTTCAGCATCAAACAGAAAGATGTGAGGACTACGTTAATCCCACAGCATTTTTTTTGGGGGGTAGTTTCTGAAGTTAAACAGGGAAAAGGGACATCACCTGTGTGTAACATGGTTTGATTTACTCCAGCTCTGAACTGAAATGCCACGGTGAAATTAGAGGAGTATTGTCTTTCTGTGGATTCCTTCACAAGCTCTTGATCCCAGTGCAAGTTCTCATCCAGAGCCACACATGACAGGCTCCGGAGAAGTCAAGTCCTTTCTTCCTCCTCCAGAGTCAGTCCCTTTGGAAAGACTGCACTGAAAAAAACAAATCTCTGTATTAGAAAGGAATTAATAAAGTGTCAAAGCAAAAAGAAAAATCTAGCATAGCGTTTCTGCAAGCTATCTTAAGCAAGAAATGCAGCCTTTGCTCACTACTTCAGCCCTCACTATGAAGTGCTTAAATTATGGGGTTCTTGAAGGCAGACCAATGGCAAACCTGTCCCTTCCTACATGGGTGGTGCAGCCAGGGTGTCCAGCAGAAGGGCTGCTACTCTGCCCAGTCGGTAGAGAAATGTTTTGCTAGCCTCTGCTTCCAGACTAAATGAACTAGTCTATCTCAGTCATACTAGATACGGCTTTGTCACCACCACAGGCCTCAAACACTGGATAAATCAGTCATGAAGACAGCAGTTTTCAGTGTGAAGTGGAACCCACTGCTCCACCACCAGTATCATTTTTCTGTAGAAACCTTAGCATGGAAGAAAGGTCTAAGCAAAAGAGACCTTGCTACCCAGGATTTATCTGCCCTTACCCAGGACAGCACACTTTCTGCGTGCTCTGTTTTGTTGCTCAGCTAGGCTTTACAGTTCCTAAACTTTCTGACGAACTTTGTGATGACATCTGTGTATTACCACATTTGCGTTTAGAAACAGCTGATGCAACAAAACTCAGGAGGCAGAGAAAGGAGTAAGATTATAGTTCGCAATAATTAATTGTATGGCGTGACTTTTCCCCCCTTCTTCAAGAGAGAAGGAAGGGTCTTAGCTGCTCTTAGGTCTTCTTTTGCTGCAGCTTACACTAGTCATTTCAGCTGCTCTCTAAAGACCGATAGAAGGCATTCTTGCCTCAGAATTACCATCTCATTCTAGTCTTTTTTGAGTTTTCCAACCTGGGGAGCATGATGAGCTGGCACCCCAGCACCGAGGAGTCGGCCTCCGCGCCGTGTACACGACAGTCATGCTGCTGGCACATAGGGACCCTACCTCTCATGGCAAAACAAACTGTTTCTCTGTCTCCCTGAACCTCCTGCTCATCTGTTTCAAGCCTTGCCTTCCTGGGAATTAAAAACAAAAAAGCAGGAGAGAAGATAAAAGTGTTCAGAAAAATACACCTACACCCTTTTTTTTCCCCCAAGAGATTTCAACACAACCTTTCAATGTGCTCCAGTGACAAAATTCCGTATACCAAACACGAGCCATTCACAGATTCAAGTTAAACACTTACAGAGAAAGCCCATCTACTGCTTCTCCGAGCTGGAATAAAAACAGATCATGGCCAAGAACCATTTTAGTGTGTTCACCCTTAAAATATTAATTTTTACCTGTCCTTTTTCATTAGCTCTCCTTGACAACAACCTTGAAAATCCAGAGACTAAATTACCGATGAGACATGCTATTTGTTCTCTTCCACATCTGAAACACTATACAGCAGAAAAGCACATGGTTACGAGGTACCTGCCAGATGGGTAATATATTCCCCGTACGCTAGAGAATGGTGCTGAAACAGGCTGTTGAAAAAGTATGCTAATGCTATTCCAAACACACCACTGCAACTGAGGCTGACCCATTTTATGTATCTGGAGTCTCACCCGTAATAATGTAATGAAGTGGCACTTAACAGGGCGCAAAACCAATATTGCTTTGGTCTGCTGCATGTGAGGGAGTGATGAGCACATGGTCAGAAGCTGGAAGAGCTCACCAGAACAGAGGTGGTTTGTGTCAGCCTTCAACACAACTGAAAGAAACAGAATTGTATTTAGCGATTATTATATAAATCCGTTCTTTCAATACTGTGAGATGAAATGGTCTTGATTGCCTCAGTGTTTTCTTTGTGAGTTAGTAATTCCTAATGCTCAGAAAACCAAAATGCAGTCTTAGAGAGGGGGCAGTTTCTAAAGAGCTGATTTTGTTAGTTTTACTGTTAATCATGTAAGCAGTTCTGAGATCACCACCATGACGCCAGATGCCCGTCAGCTATCAGGTCTCCATTACACTGGGAAGTATACTTACCCACGTATGTCTTCAACGGACACCTTTGAACGTGTAGAGATACTTAAAGTAGAGATGCTTGAACTACTGGTGTTACCTCCTCGTGTCGAAATCCCTGACAGCAAAGTGTGGCCAAAGTCCTGCAGAAACTGCTCCTCGCGCTGGGAATGGGACTGTCAGGTTCAGCGGGGTGGGAGCGGTAAGGGAAAGTATTTCTGAAAACCCGTTGCCCAGATAGTCACATGAACTTGGCTCACTGTGGTTAAGAGAAAAACTATCAGTCCCGAGAACCCCTTTCCAGGGCTATTTCAGGAAGAGCACAGCTGCCCGTTTATTTATGGTGTGAATTACTCTGTATTTCCTCTTCCGAGGGCTCCTCTATGGAGTAAAGCCCAGGTGACGTTTTTCTGACCTCCTCTACTTTTCTCTGTGTCTCCAAAAAGGTTTTGGGAACAGATCTGACGGCAAAGGCTTTAACTCAAGCGCCCGGTACTAGCAATCAGTCTGAGCTCTTACAAGAACAGGTACCACAACACACGAAGACGGGCCAGAAAATTCGGACTTTTATATCCTCTCGTTCTCTCGATCGCTATAGAGGCACCTCTCCTAAATGCCAGTGACCATTTCTCCAGCGTATTTGTAAGGCTGGTTGCTGATAGACAGCACATAGAGGTCGGTCAGCTTGTGTCTCAACGCTTCTCTCTCATAGTCCTCTGACCTGGCATATGATAAACTCCTGCCTGAAGTAAAAATACAAAGTGAGAGGGTAAACAGGCATAGAGTTCAGGAAAACACTACAAATATTCCCACATCTGCTGATTGTTCCTACCTCCAGCCTCACCCTGGGTACACTTACAGGCTATTTTAGTTCTTCTCACATCGCAGATTAGCTAAAATTTCCCACAAAAATCGTGGCTCCTCAGCAAACTTCGACTTGAGCAAAGATCCAACCTGTATCTTTCAGAAAAAAGCGTTAACTGTGGTGGGCAAACTAGGCCACAAGAATCATGAGCTCAAATTCCAGTCTATGAAGAGAGAAGAAAAATTCAAAGTTTAAAGTTGCTGTTAAAACACAGGAGGTAATCAAAGCAGGACAGGCCAAATCTCCTCCCTTTTGAGCACCGGGTTTTGCTAGAGCAGCAGACCTCGTTCAGCAAGGCCTTAGCTGGGAACCGAGAAAGTGCTTCAGAGCGTTCAGGGGCGAGGATCCTGTGTGAGCACAGAAACACAGGGTGAAAAACAGGGTACGGTGGTTCAGTTACACGGATGACCTTGCGCTTACTTGCAGTTAGGCAGAGGAACCCTTTGCCTTAGAAAGTGTGCGAGGTGAACACCAACACACAAATACTGCCAGTTCAGACCAGGCAATTTTAACAGAATTGGGGGGTGTCAAACTGTGCAAGGTCACCTCTACCCAGGCAACCACATCAGTAATAGCAAACAAGGCTGAAGCTGTCTAAATTACAGCCTTGGAAACACTACATTATGGTGCAACCATAGCAGGATGGGGACCGGTGAGGGAAAAGTAATTAGGAGAGGAGCTGTTTATTCGGGAGAAGTCTGGGTGGAGAAAAGGAGGTACAAGAGCGGTGGAGAGGTGCAGGGAGGGAGAGGACAAATGGAGAGAACAGGTTTAATACCAGGTAAGGAAAAGAAGAGGGATTTTTTGATGGTTAGAGTGTGGAGGTCTGTGGGCAGCAGTAGTAATGCTGGCCTGTGGGCACAAGCCCACTGGGACACCAGAGGGGACGCAGTGGGCTCTCCGTCAGGTCTGCCTCCCAAAGATCGGAGGGGAGGGGGTACAGAGGGATAGACTTGCTCACCAGCAATAAGTGGTGTGGGGAGGGAAGGGTGACGGAACTATAATTCGGTGGTGATTTCTTAAGGCTTTGGAACGGTAACTAACAACTTTATTTTTGTGTGTGTAAAATAATATAATTGTATATTAATATTGCTCGTGTTTATTAGTTAGTAAGACTATCATTTAGTTAATTAGTTCCTCGGTAACATGGTGCTTCACCATGAAACACTGTAGTCTGTTAAATTAGTTACACCTCAAGCCTGCAATTGAAGCAGAGAGTTGGACCTGGATGCTAACATCTCCCAGCTGTATCTTTTCATACCTTCATGAAAACCACGTGGGAAAGCTTTGGCTAAATCTGTTACTCCTGCTGGGTAATGATAACAATCTAGCTTCTGAAAAACCAGAGCTATTGAATTGCTGATTTGTAATTAATTCCAAGAAGCTGCAGATGACTGATCTTTCTAAGCCAGTTACATCACGGTGCTTCATTTCATGTTGGGATTTATCTCCGGTATTAAACAGGGCTTGGTGGAAGTAACCCAACAATAAGGGAATGAAGGAGTCAAGAACACCAGAGCAAACGCCAGCTTTCAAGAACAAATGCTGGATTCTTCACCTGGGACGAAGTAACGCCGGGCACAAGTATAAACTGGGAGAGGAGTGGCTGGGCACCAGCTCTGCGGAAAGGGATCTGGGGGTGCTGGCCGACAGCAGGCTCAGTGTGAGCCAGCCCTGTGCCCTGGCAGCCCAGAGGGCAAACCCCACCCTGGGGTGCATCAAACGCAGTATAACCAGCTGGTGAAAAGAGGGTATTGTCCCGCTGTATTCTGCACTGGTGCGGCCTCACCTGGAGTGCTGTGTGCAGTTCTGGGCCCCACAATTTAAGAAGGATGTTAAGGTACTTGAATGCATCAGAGGAAGGCAATGAAGCTGGTGGAGAGGCTGGAATGAATGTCCTGTGGGGAGTGGCTGAGGACTTTGGGCTTGTCTGGTTCGGAGAAAAGGAGGCTGAGGGACAACCTCCTTGCCCTCTACGGCTTGCTGAGGAGGGGAAGTGGAGAAGGAGGTGCTGAGCTCTTCTCCCTGGGATCCTGTGACAGGATGCGTGGGAACGGTTCAAAGCTGAATCGAGGGAGGTTCAGACAGGGCATTAGGAGGCATTTGTTTACCGAGAGGGTGGTCAAACACTGGAACAGGCTTCCTGGAGAGGTGGTCAATGCCCCCAGCCTGCCAGCGTTCAAGACGCATTTGGACAATGCCCTTAACAACATGCTTTAACTTCTGGTCAGCCCTGAAGTGGCCAGGTAGTTGGATGAGATGACTGCTGTAGGTCCCTTGCAGCCGAACTTTTCTTCTTTTCTCTTTTCTTTTCTTTTCTTTTCTTTTCTTTTCTTTTCTTTTCTTTTCTTTTCTTTTCTTTTCTTTTCTT
>JAVKLA010000192.1:1466-15194 GCA_034782735.1 Sagittarius serpentarius
CCCCCCCCCCCCCCCCCCCCCCCCAGCTTTTGCTTTATAATCTTCTTCCTGTTACTCTTCTAGGACAAGATAGCAACCCTTTCTCATTTCAGTTTCTCTGCCACTTATGCCAGGAATTCCTCTTGAGAATATTTGATTCTTTGATCAGATGGGCAAAATGCCTTCAGAGTGCCCATTTCCCACAGCAGATAGCTAACAAAGCTTCTTTTATTCACAACAAAAATTTTTCTTTCTAGCTCCTGCATAACTTTTCTTCACTAGAAAGCAACAGCACACCAGCCCTCCTTACAGAAACCTAAAAAAAAAAAAAAGTGTCTTGGGTTTTTATGGGCTTCCTGTTCCTGATTGACAGCTGTCCTTCCTCCAGGGTAGAAGACCACCCCTGTAAGCACCTTTGCATGCTGTGACTCCTCAGGCAATTGTTACAGGCTGGATTTCTTCTGAGCCCCATCAAGGGCAAAGTAGTTAGTCTATCATTTATAGTAAGCTGTTAGGAGTAGTGCACTACTGCTTCAAAACAAAATCTAATTAATCACAGAAGTGAGTACAAGTGAATAAATTCACACAAATGCCTAATTATTTTCAGATTATTACAATTTTCAAAATCTCTTATTTATCTAAGTCACTTTTGAAAGTGGGAATGTAGCTCCTATGTCACTTAAATAGTTTTGGAAACGTTATATACCAATTCTTGTTTCTTCCTTTGAATCTATTTTATGTGTTTGTGTTGAATGGTTTACATGCAGCTGTCTGTAACAGTACAGACTAGCACAGTGCTGGATCATTAAATATTAGGCCAATGCTAAACTGGACCAACTGAAATGCGTGTCGTTGCCTGAGAAGGGAGAAAAGAAGGTTTTACTGTGCTTTGCAGATGTATGTTTTATGATAAATGATAATCACATGATTTACACTAATTCATGAGAGACCAAGTGTGTCTAGTGGTGTCAAGATAATTAAGAGAGAAATATTTTATGGTGTACAATGAACAGAACTCTTTTTTTCTTTCAGGAGTGAGGCCTGGATATGAGAAGACAAATGACTACGGTACCATAACACATTTGATCAGATTAATTACAAGTGGCTTTATGCATCTTTGAATTCTGACTGAATTAGCAAAATGGAAAGGCAACATCATGTCTTGGGGTGCACTCAAATAAGCAAAGCTTTTAAAGTACGCGTTAACTGCGTCAGGGTGGGGGGGGCGGGGGCGTGTTAAACAGCAAAAGAGCTAGAGGGCTGGCTAGTTTTCCTTGAAGGGGCATTTTTCCAGCGGTATGCTACCATGATTTTTACTTGTGGTTTGCTGAAGGTTTTGAGATACAAAATGGCATTATTGCCTGATTGCCCTGCAAGGGGCTAATTCCAAGGAGGCTAGTGCAAAGCGTAGACTAAAGCAGGCGTAGCCTCCTAGGAAAGAGCGAAGCCCCGGCAGCTTTTGCCTTGTGTTTGCCCACGGGATTGAGGGCTGGTGCCATACTGGATGGAAGAGCGTAGCTGAGGGATGGGGCAGGGACTGGAGTGGGATGTTCTCGTGAGCCAGTTAGGCCATGCTTCTGTGAAACCTCACAGAGATCTTCGACACAAGAGCAGGTCCTGGAGCAGAGCAGGTCTTTCAAAGAGCGGAGGCACAAATTTGTCTCGTTCTATTTCTGCCTGCACTACCACTGCACAGGCTTTAGCCCAAATTGCTCTGTGGTCAGATTTAGGCTCTATGCCAATGCCTTCTTAATGACACTGCATGAAGCACATTTGGGAAACTAATCTTAACAGAAGCTGCTTTCTAAAGTTTGTGTAATAATTGAAGAGTTTGCAAACTTCCTTACTGGTTTATGTTTGCTGGTGCACTCAAGCACATGGGCTGGATGTACTACGGGCAGTTTAATGTAGCATTAATTCTACAGTTGAGCAGAGGAATTCTTCTACAGAGGAATTAAAGTAGTAAAGCAAAGAGACTAGCAGTTAGGATAAAAAGTAGAAGCTGTGCGTATTTGGTTCTTCTGCAGTGTAAAAGAAGAAATCATGATACCAAAAACATTAGATCATAATACCTTTTACAGAATGCAAATTTTAAGAAGGGAAAAGCCATGGTCTTCAAGGTGGAAGTGGATGGAATGAGAGGACTCAGTGGCAAACCAGATTTTTAGATGAAAAAAACCTTACCATGCTTAGAAGATAGTACAGAGCTGGAGAAGGACCTAAAAAGAGCAGTCTGGAATGGCTCAAGGATTTGAGGAACTTAATTGCAGAAGGGGAAATAGCAAGACTAAATCCATGAAAAAAGAAAATAAAAGGTGACTCTACTGGTGTATTTAAAATCCTGAAGGAACAGAAAGCATTGGTATTACAAGGCACTTTGTACTTGTGGCAGATACAGGTAGTTGGAGATGTGAATTACTGCTGCAAAAAGGTCAGTGTGAAAGAATTAGGGACAAATTTATTTACATGTGGAATGTAATGAGAAAAGAACAAATAGAAGAATCTGACAATGCCAAAAGATGTGTAGTATATAGAAGAGGAATTAGGGAAGTATATAGAGGAAGAGATGTTGTGAGACATGGTTGTTATATTAGGGGCTAGCTGAAGCTAAAGGGCGTAATGTATTGCCTAGTGTTGTATCAGTGCTTCCTAATGTAGTTTGAGCTGTAAAAAATGATCTGGGCAGCTGGATCACTCCCCAGCATTCGCCCTGACACCTGGCTGCTGCTGTTCCTTTTTCTTCCTGTGTCCATGGGCTCTTTCCTTGGTTGGAACAGCCATGAGCAGGGCTTCGCCTTGCTGGATCCAAGAGAAGCCTTCTTGCCTCTAAAAGTAGCATGGACATGTTTTGCTATGTCTGCTGTAAAGCATCATGTCTTGGAGACAAATCATTAAATTGCAATCTCAGCTCATTTGAAAAGGAGTATCTCTTCCTAGATGGACATTGTGGACGTTAGGAAAAATTGGAAGTGTAAAGTGCAAAGACCCATGCTAACATAGGAAAAAAAACACCTTAATAATCATTAACTATTAAAAATCTCACTGTTTTAAGCTTATTTACAATTTGCGTATAAACGCCATGAAACGTTTCACCTCCTTTCATACATGTTTGCTTGTCGTCATCTGGGATAAGCTAACTTGCATGGTAGAGAGTTCCAGCTCCAAAACCTTAGATTGTCACTATTTTCACGAACAAATTAATACAATATAGTTTTCTGATTGTTAACACTTAGCTACAAAGCCAAATCAATGGGAAAGTCTGACTCCATCTGATAGCAGTATTGTTAACTCCAGATATTCCAAAGTCTTGATGCCAGTTTAAAAAAAAAAATAAAAATCACACATTTTTAATGAAGTAGTAAATGTTGGCTTCCTTTTATTTCCTTTTCGCTTCTGAGTACAATTTACGGAACATTCCTGTTGCATTTTTCAACCTTTTTTTCCACACCACCTGAAGTGTAGAAGTATATTCTCTCTTTTTAATGTAAGGAAATCAGTGTGTTCAGTGGGTAGGTCATTCTTGTTTCTTATCTTATATTTCTGATTCTGTCATGGCCCTCCAGGGTGATCTGGATTAGCAGTTTTCCTGTACTTATATGCTTAGCAAAGCAGGTTGAAAGCTGTGGGTGTGAGGTACTAGAGACCCATCATGTTATAGGGTTATCCAGATCCAGTTTTCTTCTGTCCCAGATTCCTGTTCTCATGTACACCAAGGAACCACAAGAAATGCTGGGTAGTTTTACTATCATGTCTCCTAATCCTTGGCATCATTCCTCCGACAGTCTATGTATCTACTGGTATAATGCATTGCTTAACATCTACCTCTTTTATGTGGATATAATCATTATCTTGGCTCTCAGTAGAAGTTTATGCGAGCATTCAATGTGTTTGGAAACATATTTCTTCATTTCATTTCTCTTCTAAAATAATTAATTTTGAAAATGAAGTCCATATTTTATATTTCCTGTTCAGTTCTTTTTGCTCAGCCCTGGAATACACACTTTCCCTCCCAGTGAGCAGTGTATTTGTGTTTTCTGTAACCTGGGACGAAATTTGGAAGAGTATCCATTCGTCCAAGTATTTTCTTAGAAGTTTTTGCTCCAAGTTGGTCTTTTCTTAGTTTGCCTTAAATGTAACAATAAGTACTTCTCATGAGACAGTTTCAAAGAATGCCAACTGTGATTCAGTAATGTTAACTTTATGTTCCATTCCTCACCCTTATGAAACAGTAGAGCTTCAATTTTTGTTATTAACTACTTAAGTTTTTTTAGATTACAAGCAACGTATAAAACATTTTTGGACCTGCTTCTTTAAATCACTGATATTATTGGCAAAGGGAGGGCTTTGCTTCCAAAACCTTTTTTTCTCACTCTAAGTGAAATTGCTCATAGCATTGTAAATGTGAACTACAAACTAACAGAGTTTCTCCTTAGCAACTGCTGTCTCTGCCAATGTAGAAGCTGTATTCTGAGATTTGAATATGCAAAATGACTAGGTCAGGCTGTCTTGAGGATATAAAAAATATTGGATGAAGTAAAATTTTGCCTGAAATTAAATTTGCAGAAAATCAAATATCTGTTGTTTAGTTCTAAGCAGATGTTGAAAAGGTTTTCCTGGATGCCATCCTTATTGATAGTATGTGTTTTGATCTGCAGCCAAATAAGAAATCTGGATGTTAGTCTGGATTTGGAAATTTTCTTTAAATAAACATATTAGTTAAGTATGTAAATCTGCTTATCATCACTTAAGGAACGTTGCCAGAGTAAGAAACATCTGGAGCTCAATATCAGCTAACTTATTAATTCACATTTTTAGTATGTTTCATCCAGAGTATTGTAGGATTCTGTTATCTCAATTGCTTAAGTCAGCTTTATCTAAAAGGCAATTAGTTGTAAGTTCTGTTGTTTACATTTAGACTCATATGAAATCCATGGAGTATAGTTTTATAAGGCTAGTTACTTAGCTTTCCAGATCTGTTCAGAAGTATGCCAATACACTCTGTGATGTGAGTAAATCAGAGCTAAAATAACCATGGCTTTGAAACACCAGTGCTTTCTTTCACAGGAGACAGGTTCTGAAAATTAATTGTTACTGTTTAGGATTATGAATTGCATGGTCTGGTTTATTTATCTGAACTCATCACCATGTAATTCCAAGAAAGGATTATTTGACCTGTTCTTGATAAGGACATAAGTACAGATATCAATACAGCCTTCTGCCATGAAGCTTCCTCAGTTTTATGACCACATTTCCCCTTAAGCTTAAAAAAGGTTCTCAATCTAGTTCAACTTTTAAATTTATAGCAAACCATTTGTATGTTAGCATTTTCAAAGCTGACGGGTGCCGAATGTGTTATAGTGTACTTTTCCTAGCATAGATGATAGGTTTTATTAACCCGTGACATGTACCTTGTAGTTACTGAAGTGAGAATGGCCAATGGCTGAACCTTTATATGTGAAAAGCCTTAGTAAATTAAGGAAACATGTTGTTTAAGGAAATATTATTTATTGGTGGTGAGAAATTAGTATAAATCTCTATACAAAAACCCATATTGAAACTACGAGTCAAAGCCTTAGAACCACACAAACTAGTGTGGAATTTGCACTTCTACATAATTATTATGGAGTTTTCATATATTTCATTCATTCATATTTCAACATTAATTTCATATTTCACATACTGTGTTTGGCTGTGCAGTTAAGGTGACTATGGAAAAAAGTGCATAAATTTCTCTGTGTATGAATTGCATGCACATAATTCTGAAACTCAGGTAGCAAGATTTATTTTAAGATTATAAATATCTCTTTGTTTCATTTTTTGCAGTGAAGTTTGATGATAATGGTATTATTAAAGTAAAACTTTGCAGACCTGCTGGAATTTAGGAAAGGTATGAGCTCCAGCCCTTTCTAGGAGCTTGGTAAGAATGTAAGGTAGTTCAGGTTTGTGTACCTTAAACTTAAAGACTTTTAGCTGCTTACTCTTGCAAGAGCATTTTTGTTTTGCCTGGACTCCAACAGAAGAGGAGTTAGGCCAGTACCAAAGCATTTTGTGAATTCACTTTTCTCAAGTACTGCTGAATGCAAGTCACAGTCCCGTAGCTGTGGATCAGAAGTGTTGGTCTTGTGTCTTTGAGCAGATTATATAATAATTTATGATTACATAGTGCTTGATGTGGCATCTGCTGATTAATTTAAATGCACTCTTACAGACAGACCATAATGATCAGTATTACTATTTTTAATAACTTGATTATATGTAATGGCTTTGGAGCAAGGATTGCTTTGCTGTTGTTTGTACTTGTTGTTGTGGAAGGGAGCACTGATTCAGAGTTTGATTTCCTTGGTGCTGCCATAAAATGAAAGCTAAATAACAATATTCATAATAATTTGGAAATATAAGTCAGGTGACTATAGTTTCTAAAGATGATTTTCTGTCTTGTTCTTGCTGCTGCTCTGACTATGGAAAGTTACATTAGGGGAAAAAGCGTTCACCAATTTTTGATATATAAAAGGAAAAACTGAAATATCTCATGGTGAATCCGTGAAAGAATTTTAATATTAACTAAGCAAACAAAGCTCATGGGTATAAGCCTCTGTTACTGTTTAAATGATCATTATGTTTCAGTGTTTTAATAAGCAGAAGTTGCTTCACAATATACCTACTGTGTGAGTTAAGCTGTTCCAGATCTTTTTCCTGACTCAGATCAAATAAGAGTATAGTGTATCAGTGAATATCACTGTTTGTGTACTGATAAATACAGTTGCAGTCTCCCTCTAGAGACTGTATACATTAGAAGAGACATTTTCTCGAGGGAATAGCCAAAATAGAACTGGAGGGCAAGAAATTACTAGCACGGTGCTGGAAAAGTGTTTCCTACATCCGACACAGAAAGTGTATTAATTTGTATCATATCCAGTAATTATGCCTTGCATTACTCAGCTTGTCACGTACCTACTTGTTTTATTTCCTTATATTAAGTTATGTTTCTATATAATACATCATAATTTTCTGCTCATCAAGATGAAAAAACAAGGGGAGTATAATAATATACATAAAACAAAAATAATATTTACTCATACAGGGATGTTTCTAATCACTTATTTTTTAAAGGAATCTCAGTGTTGCAGTGAGAGAAACTTATATTATTTTAAACACTTTTTCACATGCATCTCGGCATTGGAAAGAGCAGTGGAGTCAAAGTAATCTTCATACTGGCTTTCTTACCTACAGGCAAAATATATTTGACAGGGAGCATTACTGCTATTTTCTGTTGTGATATTATTTAATTAATGTTATTTCATCTGTGTACAGATGACATACTGGGTTGGGTTCATAATGTGTCTGTTATTGTGAATCCATTAACTTCAGGTGAGATACAGCAGTATGCACAAGCTGAAACCTGTTCTTTGAATCAGATTACACCCATGTGTAGGCTTATTTGTATTTATGTTAGTTTGGACTCTGTCCTCTTTCTCCTGTCTTCCCTTTCTTAAAAAAAGCAAACAATAGTTTGGACCCTATCCTCTTTCTCCTGTCTTCCCTTTCTTAAAAAAAGCAAAGAAGCTTACCCAAATCGTAGGGGAAAGCTGATAAATATTATGTAAAGAAACAGTTATCTGAAAAGAAAGAAACCTGTGATACAGTTAATAGCTTTTCATCTACTTTTGGTGAAAGACATGAACTGACTGGTGCTTTCCTTGCCTTATTTGTTCTTTTGGAAGAAGCATAATAGGAGAAGGTGAGTCATTAGAGTGTCATAGGAAAAATGCAGCTCAGTAGTATACTCTATTTGTGAAGCAGACTTACCGAAATGTGTACTGTTAGGAAAATACCACTGCTAGGCAGTGAAAGGTCTAAGAATACTTTTCCTGCCCCTAAATGATCAATTGTCTGTGTGTGTAAATGATCACCTATGTAGCTTTTGGGCTGTAAAGTTTTGACAGAGGTGTTCAAACAACTTCCACGGAGCACTCCGAAGACGAATAACTGTTTCTAATGTCATTGGGGGTTACAGATTATTATTTGCTGAATGAAAATGAAAAAGCTTTCACTCACACAGAACACAGAATTTCATCACATTCATGTATCTCGAATAAGCTGTTGAAAAAGAAGATATTTCCTGAAATTCAGAAATAATTTCCTTGAGTTCTTATGGTGATAATAGGGCCTCTTTCTCTGATGCATCACTTAGCAGGTGTCAGCACTGAAAATGCAGGCCTAAAAATTTCACATGGAGTTTTCTGTTACATTATTATTTTTTAAGAATAATAAAGTGTTTTTTGTTGAATCCAAGGAAGAAATTTTTTGTGACTGTAGAATGTGATTCTGTAGAGGAACAATGTGCAGTAACAAATAGCCAATGAATCACACTTTCCAAACAAAAACCAGGGTATAAAAAAGATCAAGGTTTATTATGCCTCACTTACTATCAAAGAAAAATGTAGCGGCAGATGCAATGTTAGCAAATTCATGGTGGACTGTTCACTCTTCCACAGCAGATGAATGACTGTCATTGATAGACTGGTCAGATAGACTAGAACAGAATAACATTTATCTTTTACAGATCAAGGATTCACCTGCTTTCTTTTCCAAGAAAAACATGAAAGCTGGAATGAAGTTTTATTGGAAGTGATGCACCTTCATTGTCAACAGGAGGCAAATGAGTAGCGGAGTGACAGAAGGTAAGCTCAATATTCGTATTTAATATTTTATTGCTAAAAGGCATGGAATTCTTCTGAGTCATTCATACTTTAAGAGCAAGATTGAGCAAGACTCAGTGCTCAGTACCAAGTGATGAGGCCAAATGATTTTTCCAGATTTACTGCGTGGAACAAAATAATTTTAACTGCTCAGTATATTTCAGGGTGTGGGCCATGGACTCAGCAATATGGAAAATAACCATGAGGTCCTCCTCCTACCATCTTTTCCTCCTTCTTGCTGGATGGTGTTTATCTTTATGGTATGCTCTTTGGTATGACTTTGGTATGGTAATGACTCTTTATGTGTTTTTTTGAGGGACATTCCTCAGTATGGTTAAAATATTCTTGAAAACCACAGGTTATGTTTGTACATTAAAGGAGAAGAGCCCGTCCACATTGGTAGAAAAGATCTTTGGTCCACATGCCTTCTCCCCCCCGCCCCCGCAATTAGACTGTACCTTTTAAGTACAGGAGGAATGCCATAGTAAAATGTTAGTATAAGGATAGTTTTTGTGGACTTTAGTTGTCTTTCAATCTCTCAATTTTCTTGACATAAAAATACCCTGCCTACATAATGTACTGCTTCTGTAAATTCGGGAACAAGGTAATTCCTAAAAAATAAATCTGAGAGCTAGGGCCCTGCTTTGGTTTGATTACAGAAAGAGGTTGAAAACTATCTTTGTCTTTGAGTTCCTCCTGTGCAGACTAACTCATCTGCTTGTTTACATTAGTGCATTTCTTTTGTAATACTAAATGTAAATAGGGGCTGGAGAACTGAACCTAGTGATAGGTTTGATAGGTACTCACTATATTTATAGTAGGAAGAGGCAATAACTTAAAACTATGTGAAAAGAAGATAAAGTTGGTGGTCTTAAGTCTAATTTTATCCAAAGATTTCCAATTCAAACAAGGACTTGCAGAAAAAACACTCTTTAAATAAATAACTATTATTCTTCAAAAAAAATCAGGGCACTGCAAAAACTTTAAGGGAAAGGGTTTTGTTTGCTGCCATGCTATCTAAAGTGCATGGCCTTTGCAATGAAGAAATCCGGTATGGAAAGCAACTTTTCTGATGAGAGCTGAAAAAGCAGTAAGCTAATTGTGTTTAATTTGCAAGCTATTAAATTTGTGATAACCCTATTTAAACACTACTGTACTTACACGATATAATTCTTTCTTTGCAGTATGGCATGTCCTTTCAATATATGTTGTCACATCTCTGATAAAATGGAGTTGCGAGTGATGACAAAACCAGAAACATCTGTGAAATGAAAACAAAAGCTAAGTGTCAGCAATCAATGGATCACTTACGGCAATTATGCTTAGGAAGTGAAAGTAGTTCGTATGATGTAATTTGCAGATGATCAAGCTGGTGAAAGGAGTCAATGCTGCTTCCCTTAGGCTGTTATGGAGAAGTCTGTGCACATGTCTGTCCCAGAAATGCCACACATTCGGGAGAAGCTGTCAGCTCCCTGAGGTACCACCCACTTCAGATGAGATAGAAGCGGGCATATGCCCTGTGGCAGTGCCATCCATTAGAACAATCTGTGTAAGCTACACAATAAAGAAATGAGCAAACTGGAACAGAATGAAACATGAATTGTAAAGCATGGAGAAGTCCTCCTTCCAGTCAGTTTAAGCTTCCTGGCTCAGTCCAATCTCGACTCCTCTCCAGTGACACACAACTTAGTCTGTTTTGCCAGGTCTGTCCTTTCCCATTTGTCCAAGTTTAGTTTTTTGTCATTTCAACTTAGCCCATTTTCCTTCTCTACATTTTCTACTGCAATTAATTTAGTGATTTTGCTCCCTTCCTCTTCATATCATGCCAACTAATCACTTCCCTATGTTTCTCTTGCCTCACTTTGGTAATGTTTCACCTATGCAACAATTCAGCTTTATGCTTCCCCCCCCTTTATTATTTATTAATGGATCGCACAACTCTTCACCAAGAACCTTGACATATCTTAAAGACGTTCAATAATTAAGCCCCACAATGAGCCTATAAAGGATGCAATTATATTATCTATTTACCAGATGGCTAACCAGGAACAGACAGAAGTTAGGTAAATTGCCCTGGGTTAAAAGTTGGAGAAAGGCAGCACTGGGAATAGAATCCAGAGTCAGTTGAGTTTCTTTGCCAAAAGCTTGTAGTACTACAAAGTATATATACCAGCTGTTGGGGAATCACTGTGCTGGCCCAGAATTGTCCTATTCTAGCTAATAGCTTAAGATTTATTATTGAATAGGTTTTCGAACTCTGTCCTTGCCCTTTTCTTTCCTGAGGGGACAACAGAAACATCTGAACTTGTAAACTTAAAATAAAAGTCTGCCTATGTTTTCAGGTCTCTGCTGTACTAGTTCTGTAGGTTAGTGAGGTCTATGCATAGCTGGATTTTTTTATTCTAAAATGTGTATTAACAGCAAAACTGTTTCAAGAAGAGAAGGTCATTGTCTGTCTGTCTGTCTGTCTATCAATCTATCTATCTTAGTGTGAGCCAGTCAGACAGCCTGTCCATAGCATCAAAAAGCCAGGCTAGATTTGTTATCTGTGCGACCATCTGGACTACATACTGAATTCTCTGTCACCATTAAACAGATGAATCACACTTTGTAAATAGTGACTTTAAGGTTTTTTTGGTAGAGCTACTTGTTTTGTGAGGCTGGCAAATTCTTAAGCAGTCCTTGTAAGATTAGGTCTTGATGTCCACGTTCATCCTATTATCATGTGTACGATCCTCTTTGATATGTAGAATATTGAACAGAATATAACCTGTAGAATAATCCAGATGCAGGGTTTGCAACACATTTATGGAAGTATTGACATGGCGCTGCAACTATTTGTGTGACATATTTTAGCATCATTTTAAGCCTTTGGGGGGACAGTGTTACACTGCAGACTCTCATTTCATGATCAATTAATACACTGTGATCCTGAAATCTCATTTTAGAGTAGAAATTCTTAATTTTCATGCTGGGAATTAATCTACGAAGGATAATTTTTATGATAGACGAAAGTACTGATTCTCTGCTGCAAGAGCTGCAGGCCAAAGCATGATCACTTCTATAAGGTTGGTCCCATCACCAGGCACTGTGTCCCAGCTCTCACTGTCCTAAACTGCAGCATGCCTGTGGAGGGAGAGCTGACGTGCAAAATATTTTCATTGTTCAGCTGTAAGCATGAAGCAATGCCTTTTGGTCGCTTTGCCTTTTGGTTTCCGGCACCTGCCTTGAACTATTTGTGGGTTCCTGGAAGATTTCCAGTATGAACACTGAGGGCAGTAGTTTCCAATCATTTGGTATTCTCAGCACATTTCCAAATCTTCAGGAATTAGTGCGTTCCAGTTCCCAAGGTGGTGCCTTGCAGTAGGGCTAGTTGCAGTATCTTGCATAAACTCAGTGGAGTTGCAGATCTTTAGGGGCCATTTGAGATTTTGGCATGAGAAAGATTGCTGAAATATAGATTGTCGTTCTATTTTGTGGACGAGAAAAAAGCCCATCCATATGAAATTGTGCTCATTACTGAGGAAAATAAATTCTTGTCTGTCAAGCAAATGGTCAGCCTTTAGAAGTGGTTAGACTTGCACATGAATTACTAGAGAAAAACAACACCTGTGTACACTAATTATTTCTTTAATGGAAGGTTTTCAGATATAGGGTCAAATTCTCCACTTGCATCAACTGTATGCCAGAAAAATTTCATTGTTGTCAGCGGAATAACTACTGATTTATACTGGTAGGTGTTAGAATAAATTAGGTGAACAGTATGTTATGGTGCACAACAGGAGTCTCATCGTAATAGGCAACAGCTTTAACTTTTAAATATATACTTTATATATTCTTATGTGATCAGCGTCCCTTTACATACTGTTAGAGCTAAGTTGAGTACAGTTTTGTTTCTTGTCTTGTCTCATGTTTGTTGACTTTTTACTCTCCTTACTACTGTCAAAAACATTTTGATGCTATAAATAAGAGCATGGATTAAATACATTCTTTGTGACAAGCAATGTGCAGTGTATTCACTTCTTTCTTCTAGAAGATATATTATCTTTTTTATTATTTTGAATCTGCACTCTTCCATTATTCTGAAGATCAGTAGAAGTACATCTGAGACCCAGTTATGAAAAAAAGATGTGTCTCTGTGTATATATATATACACACACATACACATATATATTCTGCTTGTGACAGATATATGCTTGCACCTGAAAATATCCACAGCCATACCAACTATGGTTTTAAGGAAGTTGCAGACTGTGGTGGTGTTTTCATTTACTAGAGAGTTTCCATATGATACTGTGATACAAGACATTGTGTTATGATGAGATTGCATGTGATTAATAGGATAAGTCAATTAGGCTTTAAATATTTCTTCCGGCTAAAGGGTTAGGTATACAAAGGATCAAAACTGGAGAGGTCATCAGGCATTGGTTGTACCTCCCTGTGCCCAGGCACTTGAGGAGTTGTGTCCCAATTCCCACTGCAGCCAAGCATTCTGCAACATGTCTGATGTTCTGGCAGGTATGTTTATGATTTATACGGATATGGCCAATCTTTTGTAGGTATAAATTGACTTGAGTGAAACTCTGTTTGCACTAAAGGAAAATTTCACCAATGATGTGCGTTATACCCATTGCACAGGGAGACTGATGCTTTTTGAAAATCTGACCTTGTCACTCCCTGTGGTGCACAGTACAGTAGGAAATCACTTTAAATAAAACCAAGATACGTGCAGGAGGAAACATTAAGGGCAGTGTTGTGGTTTAACCCCAGCCAGCAGCTAAGCACCACACAGCCCCTTGCTCACTCCTCCCTGCTCCTGGTGGGATGGAGAGGAACATCGAAAAAAAGAAGTAAAACTCATGGGTTGAGATAAGAACAGGTTAATAACTGAAGTAAAATAAAATATAATAATAATAATAAAATATAATAACTGTAATGAAAAGGAATAAAACAAACAGAAAAAACAAACCAAGAGAAGACAAGTGATGCACACTGCAATTGCTCACCACCTGCTGACTGATGCCCGAGCCGCGATCTGGGGGGGGGGGGG